>PVKE010022736.1:0-15179 GCA_004027555.1 Craseonycteris thonglongyai
CATTCTTCATTGAAGTGATAAGTTTTCGATTTTTTCGGTTTACTACTCATGTTCATGGGTATACTAGAATGCAAAGAAATATGACAATTTAAAGAATAAATATTGAATTAAATATTTTCCTAGAAAATTCAAAAACTCATGAACTGCGGCAATTATCTCCGTGACATTGAGAGAAATAATAACAATACTGCATATTACGCTCAGGGACAACAATACAAGTATATTAAAATCTAATATAGATATATTCAAATGTACAAGAAGTATGTTAAAGTGACAATATATTTATTACGGTTTACAATACTGACTTCTTAATTTAAATAGAATTATTGTTATTCCTAATATATTTGTAATACTGTCCCTTATTTTTCTCTCAGTGTAATGACCGCAGTTTAGAGATCTGTTGCCGAGAATGCTCACTTATCAAGTAAATAGATAGGTAAGCAAAGCAATTTAATTTAAAACAAAGAAAAGGTACTTACATTTTAAACAGAAGAAAAATTGAAACTCAACGTGGTCACCGAGGATAAATAATATTGATTGATAATAATACTGTTAATACAAAAGAAAAGAAGCTACCGTATGACACTACCAAATATTCAAGTTAACCGACTGTGTTCTTCGATGAGTCGAGTCATAACTTGCGTTCACACGTTGCGTCCAGTGACAAGTGTAACACATAAGTCAAAATGTATTGTCTGGGTGGGCAGAGATCACAGTGTCAGGCTGTCAGAATTCTAGGAATTTATGACCTTGGCAAATTCCCAGAATGCATTAAACTATTGCTAGAAAGTTTTGTCTTCTACAATCGCTTCAAAGTCCATGGTACACGGAATTCCACACCAGACATTGCGAGCGATCGACAATCGACCAAAATTGGCCTCGCGATTGACCAGTCAACTGCGATCGACTTGTTGGCCACCCCTGGTTATTTGGACCCTGTAATCTAAACTCACCGTGAAATTGCCCTTAGCGCCCTCCCAGCTCCGCGTGCCGAAATAATTGCTCCGCGTGCCACTTTGGGCACATGTGCCATAGGTTCGCCACCCCCGCCCTACATCTCTACAACCCTCACAACACACCTAGCTGACCAGTACTATCCTTGAGCCTGTGGAGATCAGGTGGGGAATGAAACTAAATCCGGGCACAGTAAAAGTCTAGCCAAATACTGTTTAGTAAACATACTCACCTTGATCCCATTAAAATTATCAACAGCCAGAATTGTGCTCCTCTGATCTTCATAGCAGAGAAAACAGAATCCTTTGGATTTTCCAGTCTTCTTGTCCCGTACCAGATTTATGTTAACAATCTCCCCATATCTATTTATTTTATAAAAGAATAAAGACACTATTGATTTAAGATGCAAAAACTTTCAGATAGGATAACAAAACAAAATTCAAATAATACAGTATGGACAAGAGATACATCTAGAACAAGATGACACAGAAAGTTCAAAAATAAAAACTTAGACAAGGAAATAGTACTAATGCCCAATTTAAAAATGAATGGTAATACTAAGACAAAAAATGAATTCAAGGTCTCACAAAAAAGGCCCAATACACAACAAAGGTATAAGTCATGAAATTTTATGCATAAATTAACATATCACAAATTTAATTAAAAAATTGAAACACCTATTAGAAATTCAAAGAGAAGCTAGCTAATAGTGAAAATTATGAGATTTTAACATACCACTTTTTTTTTTTATATATATATTTTTATTTATTTATTTTTTATTTTTGACAGAGAAAGAGAGAGATACAGAGACAGAGACAGAGAGAGAACTGAGCTGGGGGAGCTCCCAGTTCAGCATATGGTTCCGCACGGGCCGGGGCCAGGACTCGATCCTCGGTCCCCGGCGATGCAAAGCGAGCACCTAACCCACTGAGCCATCCCGGCTTCCCCAACATACCACTTTAAATTTATAATACAAAGTTGACAAAAATAAGGTCAGAGGAATTAATATAATACAATTAATGGGGCTATATAAGTTATTAGTTTTATGTTTTCAAATTGTCATTTGATTTTTATATTATTTATTGATGGAAACATAATGATGTAGAGTATGTTAGTCATATGTAGAAATATAGGTTGAGTAGGGCTGTTATAGCTATTAATGTAGGTAAATAATACTATTGTTTTTTGTTAGTTCTTGGATAATTATTCACTTAGGGAGGAATCCTGTTAGTGGGGGGGGTCCTCCTAGGGATAGCAGATGGTTAAGATAGAAGAGGTAATGATAGGTATTTTATTTCATGAGTGGGATAATGATAATGTTGTTAAGGTGTACATGAATAGTATGAAAGTAGTTATTAGAATGTAGATAATTAGATTAAGTAGTGTTATAACTGGGTTGTAGGTTAGAATAGCGGTTATTCATCCTATGTGAGCGATTGATGAGCAGGCAAGGATTTTTCATTAACTGAGTTTCGTTTAGTCCCCCTCAGCCTCCAATTGAGATTGATAGGATAGATATGGTGAGAAGGTCTAAGTTGATGGAGTGGGAGATTTAGCATAGGACTGATATTGGGGCGAGTTTTTGTCATGTTAGGAGGATTAGGCCTGATGATAGGGGGACTCCTTGTGTCACTTCTGGCACTCAAAAGTGAAAGGGGGATAGTCGTAGTTTCATTGTTAAGGCTAGAGTTATAATTGTGGATGCTCCTATATTAGTGATATTTATGATGGTTCCTTGGCCTGAGTGGGACAGATTAATGATAACGGCCAGTATTAGAAGTATGGATGCGGCAGCTTGTGTGAGGAAATATTTAGTAGAGGCTTCTACGGCTCAAGGGTTGTGTTGTTTTATTAGCTTGGGGGTAACGGCTAGTATATTTATTTCAAAGCCGATTCAAATTGTTAGCCAGTGGGAGCTTGTTATTACAATAAGGATGCCTAAGATAATTGTGAATAGTATTAGGATTGAGGGGGTTAATTAGTATGGGAAGGATGTGAACCAACATTTTCGGGGTATGGGCCCGATAGCTTATTTAGCTGACCTTACTTTAGAATATGGTGTAATATGGTAGCATGGAGGTTTTTGAGTTCTCAGGAGCAGGTTCAATTCCTGTAATTGTATAAATAAGGGGATTTAAACCCCTATAACTTACTCTATCAAAGTAATTCTTTTATCAAACATATTTCTTAAGTTTGTGGTGGAATGCTTGCTATAATGATAGGTATTGTAACATGTCATATGCATAGGGCCAGTGTTAGGGGCAGGAAATTTTTTCATAGTAAGTGTATTAGTTGGTCATATTGGAATGAGGGGTAGGATGCTCGTACTCATAGGAATGAGATAGGATTATTGTCTTTGTTACAAAGTTAATTGAGTATAAGTCAGGTATTAGGGGGTTGTGGAATGCTCCTATGAATAGGATTGCTGTGAAGACGTTTATTATAATAATGTTGGCATATTCCTTTTTTTTTACAGAGAGAGAGATACAGAGACAGAGACAGAGAGAGAACTGAACTGGGGGAGCTCCCCAGTTCAGCATATGGGTCCACATGGGCCAGGGCCGGGATTTGATCCCCGGTCCCTGGCACTGCAAAGTGAGCGCTTAACCCACTGAGCCATCTCGGCTTCCCCTGTTGGCATATTCTGCTAGGAAAAATAAGGCAAATGGTCCTGCTGCATACTCTACGTTAAAACCAGAGATGAGTTCTGATTCACCTTCTGTTAGGTCAAAGGGGGCTCGGTTAGTTTCTGCTAGAGTTGAGATATATCATGTTATGGCTAGAGGTCCTGATGGAATGATTAGTCATATATACTCTTGGGTGATGATAAGGGTTGATAGAGTAAAGGACCCATTTAGGAGTAGGACCGATAATAGAATGATTGCTAGTTTTACTTTGTAGGAGATTGTCTATGCTACTGCCCAGAGTTCCAATTAAGGCGTATTTTGAGTCTGATTCTCAGCCAGATCAGAGGATTGAGTAGATGGCAAGGTTAGATAGGGCTAGCATGAATAGTACTCCTAGGTTTATGTTGATTAATGGGTAGTGGTAGTCATATGGTTAGTGCTAGTGAGACAGCAAGGATGGGTGCAATAATAAATATGGAGATTGATGAGGTTAAGGGTTGTAGTGGTTCTTTGCTGAATAGTTTGATTGCATCAGTGATTGGTTGGAGGAGGCCATATGGTCCTACGACCTTAGGACCTTTGCATAATTGTATGTAGCCAAGTACTTTGCGTTCTACAAGGGTAAGAAAAATACTACAGCTAGAAGGATAGGGACAATTACTAGCAGGAGGTTAATTATGAACATAGTATTAGAGAGAGGAATTGAACCTCTGATAGTAAAAGTTTAAGTTTTGTGCAATTGCCAGGCCTTGCCACTCTAATGGGCCCCGTTCTTGGGCAGGGTAATTAGTATTTACTAGATTAAGACTAAGTCATCTATTAATAGTAAGACGCTTGTGTAAAGTGGGTCTTGATTCTCTTATCCTTTCATACTGGGAGAAGCATAAAATAGATAGAAACCGACCTGGATTACTCCAGTCTGAACTCAGATCAGATAGGACTTTAATCGTTGAACAAACAAACCATCAATAGCTGCTGCACCATTAGGGTTGTCCTGATCCAACATCAAGGTCATAAACCCTGTTGTCGATATGGACTCTTAAACAGGATTGCGCTGTTATCCCTAGGGTCACTTGTTCTGGTGATCAATTTTTGCATCAATAAATGATAGTGGCGTAGACTAGTAAGTCTGTGTTTTAATCACTTGGAGGTTGGTTTATACTCCGAGGTCACCCCAACCTAAATTGCCATCTCATGTAGAAAAGTTGTTAGCTCCTAGATTAGGTGATGGTCAAGTTTCATTGAGATGGTTAATTGAAGCTCCATAGGGTCTTCTCGTATTATTATTTATTCCCACCTCCTTATGGGAAGGTCAATTTCACTGATTGGAAGTAAGAGAGAGTAAAACCCTCATGTGGCCATTCATACAAGTCCTTATTTAGAGAACAAGTGATTATGCTACCTTTGCACGGTCAGGATACCACAGCCGTTGAACAGATGTCACTGGGCAGGCAGTGCCTCTAATACTAGTTATGCTAGAGGTGATGTTTTTGGTAAACAGGCAGGATTTATATTTACCAACTTCCTTTTACTTCTTTTAATTTTTCCCTGTGTGCATTCCTGTGTTGGGCTAACAATATATTTAATGAGGAGTTTATGGCTTGACTATACTTATTTGTTGTTAACTATCAGTGGAGCATCCATTCTGATATAAACTTATGCTGGGAGAAATAGTTCTTGTTACTTATATTAACAGTATTGCTTCTATTTAATAATAGAATAGTCCAGTTTTATGTCTAGGAGTTGGTTGATCAGGTTACTGGGATTATAATGTGTTTGTATTGTTGAACTTTAACGCTTTCTTAATTGATGGCTGCTCTTAGACCTACTATGGTTGTTGATTGTACTTACTCTCTAGTTAAGGTTGTATCCTGTGCCTAAAAAGCTGTACCCTTTTAGACTATAGTTTAAGCATACATTTAAATTTGGGGGTTTTTAGGTATTGTTTAAACTTGAACTGACATTCTACTCTGGACAACCAGCTATCACCAGACTCGGTAGGCTTTTTACCTCTACCCGCAGATCTTCCCACTATTTTGCCACATCAATGGGTTTGCTCTGTAAAGCTGTCCGGGGGTAGCTCGTCTGGTTTCAGGGGAATTAACTATAGTTCTCTTTGCTAAGTTATTCTGGTTAATTCATTAAGCAAAAAGTAGAAGAGGTAAGCTTTGCTATTTTTTACCTTTAGTTGGTCTTTCATTATTCCCTTGTGGTACTTTCTCTACAGCGCCAAGTAAGATTTCTATCTCCTATACTTTAATGGTGGATAAATGTTTTGTTTTAGTCTTTAGTTTAAGTTTAATTGAGAGTGATCGGGCTAGTGCTTGTTCAAAGTGTTCGTTTATGGGTGAAGTCTCCTGGGTATAAACTAGGTGCTTTATATTAAGCTATACTTTTGTATGTCCAAGCGCACTTTCCAGTATGCTTACCTTGTTACGACTTATCTCCATTTATATGTCAACATGTTAAGCACCATGTCAGTCACCAGTGACTGACACTGAACTTTCCGTTTGGACCACGTCAGTCACCAGTGACCGACAGTATACTTTTTGTGCAGGCTGAGGTACTGTATGTTAACTGACAATATAAAATTTAAAAAATTGCATTCTGTTAATAAATTTTAAATAAGTAAGATGTCCCACTTGTCTTTCCATTTTAAAATGGTTATTCCCTTTTTGTTTTCCTTCACTATAATTTCTCCCCATTTAGGGGACATTTTCACATTCATGGGTAAAGAAAAATCTTTTTCTGCACTGGAACAAGAATCGCAGACAACTGACTGAATATAAAGCATTTCTAAAATAATAAATTGTACAAATTGCAGTAAATAATAAATATTCACACAGTAAATATATCCTATATATAAACATTCAGCCTTATCGCAACCTAAAACAGATCTCCAGTCACCAGCATTTCAGTGAAATCTGATATAACGGGCCAAGTGGTAAGCAAGACAAAATAGCCTGGGTGCTTAATGTGTTAAATGCATGTCAATAGGTTGTTGGTTGCATTTCTGTACTTAAGGAGGGTGACGGGTGTTGTGTGTACTTCATGACCTGATTCAATTAAGCTCTCTATTCTTAATTTACTGCTTAATCCTCCTTCAGTCTTTTATTTCACAGAGGCTTTCATTTGGTTGATTAGTTGTTGTTCTTAGGATAGAAAATGTAGCCCATATCTTTCCAGCCCATGGGCTACACACTGACCTAACGTTTTTATGTTGGATGTTTTTGCTTACTGCAGTTCCTTTTTAGGGTTTGCTGAGGACGTCGGTATATAGGCTGTATTGGCAAGGACTGGTGAGGTTTCTTGATTATAAGACAGGCTCCTCTAGAAGGATATGAAGCACCACCAAGTCCTTTGAGTTTTAAGCTATTGCTAGTAGTACTCTGGCAGATAGATATTGTTAGGGGAATTATCTAAGTTTAGGGCTAAGCATAGTGGGGTATCTAATCCCAGTTTGGGTCTTAGCTACCAAGTGTTCAGAGTTTGCAAAGTCACTTTCGTAGTTTATTTTTGTTCTGACTGGGGCTTTTTACAGCTTGGTCAGGATTTAACTTTATTTTTACACTACCTTAAACACACTTTATGCCGTATTTCTATTAATTTGGGTTAATCTTATGACCGCGGTGGCTGGCACGAAATTTACTAACCCTTTATGTTAGTATAACTTTAGTCAAACTTTCGTTCATGGCTTAATTTTTATCACTGCTGTTTCCCGTGGGGGTGTGGTGAAGCAAGACGTTATGAGCTACTTTGTTAGTGCACTTGATGCCTGCTCCTTTTAATCAGCTGGGTGCTATGATTTAGAGGGCATTCTCACTGGAGTGCAGATACTTACATGTGTAGTTTTACTTAGAACTAATAGAAAGGCCAGGACCAAACCTATGTGGTTTTGGAGTAAGACACTCATCTAAGCATTTTCAGTGCTTTGTTTTATGTATTAAGCTACATTAGCATTGTTCTGTTGTTTTTTATTTTTGATAGGGCTTTATATATTTAAAATATTTTATTAAAAAGTAGGTTTCAAATCTAGGCGCATAGATATCTAAGGAAAGTTCAATCATTAAAGTAGCAAGTTTGTATCGGGTTAGGGTATTTTCATTAAATCTTAGACTGTCTAGAGGGATTTATTTAAGTAAGTTCTGATGTAGGCAGTGATTGGCTTAGTAGTTTGGGTCATGTGCATTCCTGTTTTTGGGTTTTGGCAGGATTTTTGTAGTTGCATGAATATTCTAGATTTAACTGGAGGTAGAGGAGGTTTGGTGAAGCTAGCTAGTTTTAGGGTTTAGGTGTGTGTGTACATGTGCACGCACATGGGTGTGTGCATATGCATACACATGGGTGTACAATATAAATATTACATAATTGCATAATTATGTAATATTTATAATAATAACAATTATACTGATAACAAATACTAATGCCAGGCTAGTACATATAGTAATATAGTTGAATCTTATAAAAAGATGACAATTTCTTCTCAAGAATCCATGTAACATATATTAAAATTGACTATACAATAGGTTTGAAAGTAAACTTTAATAACTGCCAAAAATTGAACAGACCATGTTCTGCAAGCACAATGTTGTAAAGCTGGAAATAATATTTAAAACAAAAAAACACCCTACTAACTAGAACTTGAAATCTACTCTCCTGGCTAACAACTGAATGAAAGAGAAAAATGAAACAAAATGAAGGAAAAGTCAATGGCAAACTATTTAGAAAATTACAAAAATGAGAATAATACATATATACCAAAATGTAAGGGATGTGGTTAAAGCCACACTCAGGAAAATCTGTAACTGTGAAGAATTTTACTGTTAAAAAAGGAATAAATATAAAAGAAAGCAAATCTAACAAAAGCATGTGAGCATTAATAAAGGTAAAAGCAGAAATTAAACAGAAAATAGAAAAAAATTCTACCTTACTCATTATCCACAGATAGATTCCAGATAAGTTGCAGTGTCATATATTTAAAAATAAAGTCATAAAAATAAAATAGGAATTGACAGAGATACATTACAACATGATCACATACATACACCTTGGCCTGAAATCTAGCATCTTACTTCACAGAAAATACTAGACAATTCAACTAAGGTCAGGAACTATTTAACACTATTTAACATTGTAGGTATTGCCCAATGCAATTAGAAGAAAACAAATATAAGAAATGAAAAAATAAAACTATCTCTGTTTGAAGATCACATATGGTAGTACATAGAGAAAACCCAAGAGAATCAGTGATAAACAATGACAAAAACAGTCTAACAATTCAGTAAGGTGGGAAAGCTGGGATGGCTCAGCGGGTTAAGCGCTCGCTTTGAAGCCCCGGGGACCGAGGATCGAATCCCGGCCCTGGCCCATGCGGACCCACATGCTGAATTGGGGTGTGCCCCCAGTTCAGTTCTTGCCGGTGCAGCCCCATGCCCACCTGTGGAGTGAAACATGGAAAACTAATGTCGACTATGGAGGCTGCTCTGGGCCCTCCCCCTTCTCTCTCTCTGTCTCTCTCTGTCTCTGTTTCTCTCTGTCAAAAATCAATAAAATAAATCTTTAAAAAAAATAAAAAAAAATAAAAAATAAAAAATTCAGTAAGGTGACAGGATATAAAGTTAACAAAAATAAATCATCCTCTTATATAAACAATAATTAGTTAGAACAGAGGTGTCAAACTCAATTAAAACATGAGCCATTTGGTGCAACAGGCAAGATTCACACGGGCCACATCATATTTACAAATGTCGCCGGAACTGAGTCAGCGTGTTTATACACGCCCACAGGCCCCCAGGAAAGGCACTGGGCCACGGGTATACTCATCTTCAGTAGTTAAAGGGTTAACGAGGGAATTGTGTGTATGGTATTGCCTCGATCTCCCCTAAGCGCTATTTTCTTCATAACAATTTTTTCTATTTTTATTTTATTTCAGAGCATCGTGGACCACAAAAAATTACCTCGGGGGCTGCATGCGGCCTGTGGGCCACCAGTTTGACATCCCTGATTTAGAAGATATAATGAAAGAGAAACCCCATATATAATAGCAAAAATATAAAATACTTAGAAATAAGCAATGTATAAAGCCTATATAAATAAACCTTTTTTAAAACTCCTGAAAGACACAAACATAGATTTGAACAAATATAAAGACATCTCTTGCTTTGGATAGGATGACTCAACATCATAAAGGTATCAAAATCTTCCCCCAAGTTAATATTTAAATTTAATGTAATCTCAATTAAAAATACAAGTTGTATGTATTTTTTTCCCCTGGAGCTGGATAAGTTGATTCTAATGCTTGTGGAAAAATGAACCGAACAGCTGGGAAAACTTTAAAAAAGAACAAAGGGGTGTAGTAACTCTTCCAGATATTAAAACACACTAAAAAGCTTCTATGATTAATTAGTGTGACAATAGCACATGAAGAGACAGACAGACCAATAGAACAGAGTAGAAAGACAAGAAAGTGACTGAAGTATATATAGAAAAATCAACATATGATAAGGAAAACATCCCAATTTCTTGGGGAAAAAAATGACTTTTAAAATAAATGTTGGGACAATTGGATAGCCATTTGGAAAAAAAAAAAAAAGAACATGAAATTGAATGCCTATCTCACACTATACATTAGAATAACTCTAAATGGATCAGAGATTCCAATTCATAAAATTGAAACCATGTAAGTACTAGAAAAGAACACAGATGGGTGGGTGAAGAGTAATACTCTAATTATAACTCAAAATCCAGAAGCAATAAATAAAAAAAAAAGACTTATGAATCTGACCACGTAAAATGCTAGAGGGAGAAACTATAAAACAAAAGCATGAGGGCGTTTTGAGAGTAATGGAACTGTTCTTCATCCTAATTGTGGGGTGATTACACAAATCTGTGTATGTACTAAAACTCAAAGGACTGTATATCCCCTAAAAAGTCCATGTTATCATAATTTAAACATATTAATGCATGCATACAAATAAAAATATAATTTTGCATAGCATAAAAATCACAAAAAGCAAAATCAAAAGACAAATGACAAAGTAGGAAAAAATATTATTTGCAATTTACAGCACAGATTAAGGACCAGAAACTATTTTTTTTTCCTTTTGCTATAAATGACATTATCAGGACAACTGGTGAAGTCGAATAAAGTCTATAGATCAGATAATAATATTGCATTAGTGTTCATGTCGTGATTTTGATCACTATATTCACATTAAACAAGAGAATATCCTTTTTGGGGGGAGATACACATTGAAGAATTTAGGGATACATGGGCATCAAGTATGCAATTGACTCTCAAATGGTTCAGGGTAAAATAATATGTATATCTCGAGAGAAATAATAAAGCAAATACGGTAAAATGTTAATATCTGGGGGCTTTGAGGGAAAGGAATAAAGGTATTTTTTGTACTGTTTTATGACTTTTTCAGTTTTAAGCCTGAAATTATTTCAAAATAAAAAGTTAAAGAAAAGAATATACAGGCTTGAAGGGACTCCAACAGACCAAATTGGAACAATTTGAGCATCAAGAAATAATAATGATGGCAATGTAGTATAACACATCAAATTAAAAAAAAAAAAGGCCATAGTAATACAATACATAAAAAAGTGTTATAACAAAGTTAGTACCCTTAAAACATGAAGGACACTTGTAAAATTAATAAGAAAATGAGAAGTACACCAATAGAAAAAAAATAGGCAAAGATATGAATAGACAATTGACAAAAAAAGAAAAAAAAAGAAATAATACACGCCTGTAAATCTATGAAAAGATGTTCTACCTTACTGACGATAAAATAAAAGCAAAGTAAAATAAAAATGAGAAGCCATATGGCAAATATAGTAAAATAACCATTGCATTAGTATTCAGAAAAATGGGCAGCCTAGAGAGAGTGGAGATTGACAACACCTTTTCAGACAACACTTTAGCAATGTTTACCAAAAATCTTAAAAATGTTAACATATTGATACAGTAATTTCACCAAGTAAATCATTAAGAATGCATACAAAGATGCAGATACCACAATTTATAACAGCAAAATATTAGAAATAACTAACATTTTTTAAAAGATAAATACACCAAACTGTTAACAGTTTTTCTTTAAAAGTATATTTTATTTTCTTCTTTATACCTTTTCACCAAATGTTCTATAATGACTATACATTACCTTGATAACCAGAAAACAAAATATTTTTGAATGCCAGTTATCAATGGCAAAGGCAATCTTCATGGAGAGTAATGCGTCTATCCATAATAAGACAATTACAATAAACATACACACCAGCTGATCATCACTCAATGCAAATAAGAAAAAAAAATAGCTACTAGATAAAAAGCTGAAGTGAACAGAGGTACCATGAATGGGTGGAAATTATAAACTGCACCTGCTATGGACTTCCTGACTCTCAGAAACTGGAGGAAGTAGCCTCTGTCTCTGAGAGGGCCCTCTGTCTATGTGGTCTGCACAGGCCCTCCACCACGGTCCTCTCATATTATTGCCCAATTTCTTTCCCATGGCCTTCTGTCCTATATGCTGCCCAACTACTCAGCCAGGGCCCTCTGCCTGTAGGATGATCCCAGTCATCCTCTGCCACGGCAATGCCTTTGCCAGGGTGTGCTGACTGTTTGCTTGCTAAACCCTGTTTGCCATGGTCCTCTGTACCTGTTATCCAAATTATCTGCAAAGGTCCTCTGCCCTTGATGGCTACATAACCCAGGGGCTCTGGCCCACTGCTCCTGTAAACTGCCAAGGTCCTCTGACCCCATGGACAGTCTAAACACTCTGTGTAGTTCTGAGGTTGTGCCCAGCCCCACTCCCACCAGCTTCCACTACCAGTGAGAGCTGCCAAGACCCTCTCCCACCCAGTGCTGCTGCTATCATCTCACAGAATGAAGAATATAAGGTTCTCCTATTCATTCTTATTCCTCATCAGCCTGTGAGTCTCACCCTCTGAGTAAAAAGATTGGCTTGGATCACCAACTTTATACTCACCTAGATGCAAAGAAAGCAAACTTTTACTTTTTTCAACAATTCCTCTGTTTTGCCCTAATTCCACAAGGCCACACAGGTGTGGGCCCAGAAGGGCCCTGTGATGATGAGCTACCCCTAGCTTGTAGGAGCCCAAGGAGATGGGATGACAAAGTACTTTCCCAGTGTTCCAGGCTGTTCCAGTGTAGGCCCACACTTAAAAAACAAACAAACAAAAAACAGTTGAAAAGTAATAAAAATAGGGGAAGCCGGGATGGCTCAGCAGGTTAAGTGCTCACTTTGCAGCCCTGGGGACCAAGGATCAAATCCCAGCCCCAGCCTGTGCGGATCCATATGCTGAACTGGCCTGTGTTTCCCATGCGGGAGGCCCCCAGTTCAGTTCTTATACCCCGGTTCGGCCTCTGGCTCACGGGTGTGTGCCTCCCAAGCTGGAGGCCCCCAGCCCAGCTCCTGCCCTGTGCATCCCCCACCCACCTGTGTGGAATAAAACCATATTGAAAGCTGATGACATACAGCTATGGAGACCGCTCTGGGCCCTCCCCCTTCTCTTTGTCTCTCTCTGTCAAAAACAATAAAAATCTTTGAAAGGTAAAAAAAAAATTTAAAGAAAAGCAGTAAAAATAGACCTGAATTCCCCAGACAGCTACTAAAGCATCCAACTTCTTGGATTTTCAATGCTGGGAGAGTTCTAGGACCATATCCAGAGACTGAACTAGACTAGAGCAGGAGCTCCAGTCTTCCCCATGCAGGAAGGCCTGTCAGCCTAGAATTAAATGGTTTTTATGATGCCACAAAATACATTATGGAAATGAACTACTCTGATGACACAGAAGGCAGGAAATGAAAACAGACTTACTGTGAGAACACACAGATGATGTCCCCTTCAGTCAGTTCATAAGGAAGCCCTCCTAGAAGAAAAAACCTCATTTCAGTTCAACAAACTATTACCAAGTGTCTATTATTTACCATGCACTAGTCCAGGCACTGGAGGCACAAAGAAGAGTAAGCCACAGGGCCTACCCACAGAAAACTCAGACTGTTGCAATGACAGAAGCACATATGCAGCAGTAGTACAGCCACTCCTCACTTAATGACCTACCTGTTTAACAACCACTTGGACTTATACGATCAATTCTCCAGGGTGGGGAATCCCCTTTTTCAGTCTTTGTGTTATTCCTGCAGACGATTAGTATTCACTGCATAAAGCATTCACAATCATGCAAGACTACATATTTCATTTATATAAGTGTGGTGTCTCCTCATATCTATTGAAAAAATACATACCCTAGGGCACCATGACACATCACAAGACATCACCCTTTAAGACCCTTGCTTATCAACTAATTCTCTTAACAACCTAGTCAAACAGAACTTGGTCTTTAAGTGAGGAGTGCCTATACAGAAAAATGAATGACTAACTTTGAGTGAAAAAGTCAGGGTCACCACTAACCAAACTAATTCCCCTCACACCTAAACTCTTATGGACAAAGCAGATTATTTCCAACAGAAAACTGCCTCCAGAAATATATCTTGAATTCACCTACTCTTTAGCCAAAAATTCACAGCTATTAAACATTTCATAGGAAATAAATTCCCCTTCAAATATTTCTTTCCTCATCTGTAAAATGGGGGTATTATTACTTCCCTCACAAAATTGTTTTAAGAATTAAATAAAACAATGAACATACAGTGCTTAGTACCATGTCTATCTAGTGCAATAACCTCTATGAACTGTCAAATTATTGGATATAACACAAAGTGAATACAGACATGGTAATATGGCAATGGATAGAAGACAGATGCTAATCAGATGAGGAAAATGAATTCTGAAGGAAGGGGTTTGGGGTAGGTTGGAGTTAGTAGTAATATGGAATAGTGGCTAAGATGATGAATTCTAGAACCCCACAGTTCTGGCTGTTCTACTTACTAGCTACGTGACCTTAAGAAATCCATTAACTTCTCAGTGCTTCACTTTCCTCAGCTGCATAATGGGGGAATGGGGTTGATAATTATGGTCTGAGACAGAAAAAGACAAATGCCATACAATTTCACTTACATTTGCAATAAAAAATAAGCCAATGGGTAAACAAAACAGCCACAGACTCATACACAATGAACATTTTGATGGTTGCCAGATAGCAGGGGTGTTGGGGAATTAGTTAAAAAGGGAAAGGGATTAAGATATAGAAATAGCCAGTTATAAAAATTATCATGGGGATGTAAAATATAGCACAGAGAATATAGTCAATAATACTGTAATAACTGCATGGTGTCAGGTGGGTACTAGATTTATGGGGGTGGTCACTTCGTAAGTTATATAAATGTCTAATCACTATGTTGTAGTATGAACACCTGAAACTAATATAATATTGTATGTCAACTGTAATTGAACATTTTTTTAATTATAAAATAACAATAGGGGGAAACAAAGTGGCAAGACTCGATACAATGAATGGTAGTCAGGCACTATCAGAGCACTGATTTGGCAGAGGGAGAGCAAATTAGACATGAAGGGAAGAGATGTGGAAACCAGGTTTATGGGCAGACAGCAGAAAGAAATAAAAGTGGGTGATGAATGCCGGGAGGAATGAAGGTGGAAACACTGAAA
>PVKE010022736.1:15279-25414 GCA_004027555.1 Craseonycteris thonglongyai
GCTCCAGCCCCTCCGCTGGGTAGACGTTTTGCAACTCCAACCCCGGTGGGTCACCCTTCCTACACACACCCCGGGGCCCGCCCCCCCTCCTCAGAGAGACGGTGAGACCTTACTTCATCTCCGCAGGTTTGGGTTCAGACCTGACGTATCGACCGCCAGGCGATGCTTCAGTGAGCATGCGCGGCGCCAGCGTCGCACGCCCATTGAACTTCGCGGAGGTCAAACCGCGCCGGAAGAGCTCAGCTGCACCGAGACAAAGCGCCTGCGCAGTAGCGCTGGCGGAAGCGACTTTAATTCCTTTCTGGGCTTCGCTCATCCAGAGACTTTTTCCTCTAGTAACTTCCTTTCTCTGTGAAATGGGGGAAAAGTGCTAGCCTGGTCTACTACAAGAACTCCCACTCCTGTTCGACACCTAGCATTGATTGCATTAGTTATAAATGTTTGCTGAATGAAGACTGAAAAAGATGACTGATAAGGCAACTTGAGTCCCAGCTTTTGCGCGAACGAATTAATTAGCATGGACGGTACTCTGCCTCTGTCCATCAGGTCTGGTTGATTTAGTCAGTCCCTACTGAGCATTTTTATTTGTCCAGTACAGCAAGTCTGTAGACAAGAGTGTAAGGTTGCGTTCTCTGTTCTCAAGGAGCTGATAACATCCTTGAGGAGACAAGATATATTTATTTAATAGCTATCACCCAGATATAATCTGGAACCCATAGAAGAGATGATGGCATGTAATGTGTGATTTAAGTCACATTGAAGATTTGAATCCATTTTGCATGTGTCCACATCAATATCTGGTCTCAGACCATGTGTGATCTAAAAGTGAAGGTCCAGAGCTGTGTAGTTATCTGTGCAGGCCTAGCTTTAGGCCCTTTATAAAAGCATTTTGATAATGGTGATGATGACAACTGTACCCTCAATGGACCATGTACAGGATGTCCTGCTAAGAAGCAGACCAGAGGCTGCCCACCAATGACAGTTTATCTCCATTCATTCTCTGCCCCTCCCCTACTGTAACCCAGCTATTCATTAACTTTGTACAATTATCCTGGCAATGAAAACTAAACAGTGACAGATTGCACATGGGTTTTATCTGCTCCTAGAAATCTTAGGTTGCTTAGTTGTAGGGTTGAAGTAGCCACTTCAAAGTGGTAAACTAGCATGCAGCATTATCTGGTTGGGTTCTTCAGGCCACTGTGAACTAACATAATTGAGGCTATACCTGGGCCTTGGTCATCAAAGTCCAAAAGGAAACTGGAGCAAAATAAGAGAGTAAAACCAATCAAAAGGAAGAACAATTTAGGTTGAGAATGTAAGAAGACAGCTACTATCCAGATGGTGGGTTCAACAGAGATTCTCTGAACATGGGAGAGCTGGAAACCATCCCAATTTGGGATAACTCAATAGTTGTACTTGCAATTGTTAGGAATTGGTTGGTAAAATGATACCTAGAGGTTTTCATAAGTCTGAGTGGAAAGGGGATAGGTGTCCAGCAGACCCTCTGAACTTAATGCCTGAGAGGAGGATCAGGGTTTGCCATCTAAGGTGGCTATTAATTTAGTCATCTAATGTGGTTAAACATTCATTTAGCACCCACTGTACACAGAGCTCACTTTTGGTTCTGCAGGCAATGCTAAGGAAGCCAAAGAAAATCCCCAAATGCCAGGAAAGGCTGAACAACATGTCTAGCCAAATCCATCTCTCCACTTCCCACCACCACATCCCAAAACAACTTTCTCTCCTGAATTCCTTATTGCAGGCAATATTATCACTATTTTCCTGGTTGCAGGTTCAAAAACAGTGATGTCATAACTCAGTCCTTCCAATCTCCAAGTCCTAATAACATTGTGCTACTTTAGTATCTATAAAATGCATCTCATCCATTCACAGTTCTGTTCTGAGGCAGTATCACATGCCCCCTAGCTCTTTCCACTATGCCCCAAACACAAAGCTTCTACTTCAGCCAGGCTACACTTCTTACATTCCCTCGAGGGCCCCTTTCATTATTCAACATAGACACCTCTGCTGAGAGAACCCCACACCCCTTGGCAACTCTCTTCTCTGAATGAAACCTGCCCAAGTTCTAAACTGCCATCAAGGCATCTCTTGTGCACTAAAATTTTCCTAACCTCTCCAGCCCACAGCGATGGTTCCCACTTCTGAACTCTGCAGCATGACACAACTCTTTTAGGTCCTCCCCACAGGAAGACTATGAGATCCTAGAAGGTAAAGGCTCTGTGATTTTTGTTTTTTTGTTTTAACACATTCTAATTGTTTTTGACAGAGAGAGAGACACAGAGAGAAAGGGGAGGGCACAGTTGAATGTTATTAGTTTTCTACATAGTTTTTATTCCACAGACAGATGGGGTCTGCTCTGGGCCGGAACCAGCCGAGGGCCTCCCACCGGGAAAGCACGTCTGGGGCAAGAGCCAAACCAGGGGCCTCCCACATACCATAGGAGACTCGTTCCAGTGAGAATCGAACTGGGAGCACACCCCAGTTCAGCATAAGGGTCCACACAGGCTGGGGTCAGGATTCAGTCCTTGAACCCCAGGCTGCAAGATGAGCGTTTAACCCACTGAGCCATCCCAGCATCCCTGACTCTACATTTTTAAGCCTTCAGAAACTCAGACGTTAAATATTTTCCTGCACACATAGCAAGCAACCAATACACTCACTGTTTAATGAAATTAAAAACACACACACTTATGGTTGCCTTTAGGGAAACAGATGAGTATAGGGAGAGAGGCTTTTATTTTCCCTTTTTTCCCTTCTATACTATTAGAATTTTCTTATCTTTATCCAGATACTACTTATATTTTTATTGATTTATTATTTTCACAGAGAGATCATGACCTATATTTTCTCACTTTTGTCTTTTATTCACTCATTTGACAAATATCTATTAAACAACTTTTATATGCTAGACACCATTCTAGATGCTGGCATTATAACAATAAACAAAGCAAGCAGTGTTCCTGTCCTCACTGAGTTTACATTCTTGTTGGGGAAGATAGAAAATAACCGTATAAATACAAGAGGGGGACACAAAAATAACTGGCATTATCTTCTGGAAGACAGACCCCTGGTAGTACAAGCTTCCCCCACTAGGTGAGTGTTCTAGAAACCCATCTGCATCAGTGTACCAGCTACTGTTGTTGTGAGAGGCTGTGTTCAGCTTCAGTGAATTTTATTTGGAGACTCTTTTAACGCACTTGCCCATTTCATGATGGGTGATTTATACGAATCTGTGGCATGACAATGCACCTGCCCACACTGAGCTGAGAGTTCAGCAGTTTTTGACCAAAAATGGCATGACCACCTTGTCCTATACTCCCTATTCACCCGATCTCACCCTAGGTGGCTTTTTATTGTTTCCCCCATTGGAAAAAAAGTCCTCAAAGGGAAACATTTTGATGATATGAAAGAGGTGAAACAAAAAAAACAGGAGAAGCACTAAAAGTCATCAAAATCAACGAGTTCAAAAACTATTTTGAGCAGTGGAAAAAGTATCTTGATAGATGTATTACATCCAATGGAGAGTACTTTGACTGTGACTGAAGTTTAAACATGTAAGAATAAATATACACTTTTTAAATAAATAAATTCCATTGTTTTTGCCCCTCCACACCCTGTATATATCCAATGTTGGTAAGTGCTTTGAAGGAAAAAATAAAACAGGGTGAGGAGACAGAGAGTGACAGAGTGATGTTATTTTTATAAAGGGTAATCAAGGCAAAGAAGGCCTCTCTAATAAAATAACATGGAGGTAGACTGCAAGAAGATGGGGAAGGAGCCATGGGGGTATATGGGAGAAGAATGTTCTAGGCAGAGGGAACAGTAAGTACAAAGGCCCTGAAACAGGAGTATATTTGAGAAACAACAAAGAGGTCAGAGTAGCTGGAGAAGAGCAGGCAAGGGGGATAATGATGGAAGATTTTTGTTTCTTTAACAAAATCAGGGGAAGCCGGGATGGCTCAGTGGGTTGAGCGCTCACTTTGCAGCGCTGGGGACCGAGGATCGAATCCCGGCCCCGGCCCGTGCGGAACCATATGCTGAACTGGGAGCTCCCCCAGTTCAGTTCTCTCTCTGTCTCTGTATCTCTCTCTCTCTCTCTGTCAAAATAAATAAATAAATAAATATATTTAAAAAAAAAAAAAAAAACCAAAATCTGATTTAGTGCCCACCATGTATCAGACACTGTTCTAGGTACTTCATGCACATTAACTAATTTACTTCTCCCAACAATGAACTAGATACTATTATCTCCATTTTGCAGATTAGTAAACTGAGGCACAGAGAGGTTAATTCACTCATCCTAAGTAACACAGCTGGTAAACTCTAGGCCTAGGACTTAAATCCAGGTAGTGTGGTTACAAAGTAGGCATCCTCAGCTACTGTGCACAGGATAAGTGGGGGTAAGGAGAGCTGATCAGACAAGGCCATTTTGGGTAACAATTTTGGATTTTACTCAATGTGAGGTGAGAAGCTACCAAAAGACTGTAGTCTGACATATTTTATCAGAATCACCTTGGCTGAAGACTGGGGGAGAGGGGGAGAATGAGCAGGGAAGGGGGTGACTGGGACAGAAGCAAGCAGACTAGTTAGGAAGCTATGCAATAATTCAGACAAGAGATGATGGTGGTTTGCCGCACAGTGATAGCAAAGGAGGTGGTGTTCCATGCTAGTACTTTTTAAGCTAAAAAATGTAATTAAAAATAAATAAGAACACACATGACACCAAAATAAAGATATATCCTGTATTTGTGAGTACTCAGGTGCTGGACTAGCTGTTGGGGATACTGCTAAGGGTGTCCCAAAGTTCACACAAGATTTGAATTTTGCGTCATTTGTGCAGTAAAGTGTTGCCAATGATAAAAAAAAGACAGCGTGACAGCTGACAGTTCAGGGTTATTAAAAATGGAGTGCTACACAAAAGAACAATGCATTTTCATTGTTGAGCAATGAAAATTTACAATTTTTAATTATAAACCTGTGTTTTCTATCAAAATCACTTCTTGCGTGAATTTTTGGACACCCTTATAAACAAGACCACAAGACCCAGTCCCTGCCCTTGACCAGCACTCAATACTGCCAGATAATTGCATATATGAATAAATATAATACAAAGGATGAATGTCATAATGAATGTAGAATAAAATGCTATTAGAACCAAATGAAGAATCATTTAATTCTAACTACTGGGGGTCAGGGAGAGCTGGGGCTAGAAAGCAGATTGTCAGGGAAGCTACAGAGCAGCAGCTAATAGTTGAATTGGGTCTTGAAGGCAGTCACCATGTAGATGAAAGACAGGCTGGGTGCCATGCAGAGAGAGTATTTTGAACAGAGGAACCAGCAGAAGAACCTCCAGAGACAAGAGCATCAACATGTGGAAAGTGTATGGTGTGCCAGGAGATAGCATGGGGGAGGGCACCTCATGAAGATGGGTGTTCAGGTCATTTTGTGAAGGGCATTATAGATGACACCAAGAAGTTCAGACTCCAGCCTGTAGGCAATAAGAAGTGATCTATGGCTCAATCATTCAGTCATTCAGCCAACCTACAAGGCAGCCACTTTTGTTGAGGAACTGTGATTTGCAGACATTGCACTAGGTACTGAGAATGCAAAGGTGAGCGTGCTTAGTCTCAAAGGAAAACATATGTGAAAAATAATACAATCTTTGTATGCTCCCTTAACCCTGGGAAACAAAATGATCATTTTTTTTAATCATCTTGGGATCAGTGTGAAGAATGGATTGAAGGCACCCAAGTCTTCATTTTAGGAAACGAGTTGGATGTGATGGGCAGGAACAAAATCAACAGATTTCAATGGCACAACATGTTGACTAAAGTAGATGTGAGGGTGACACTTAGGTCTCTCGCTTGAGAGACTAGTTGGGTAGTGAGACTCTTTTCCAAGGTAAGCAAGGCAGGGAGGAGGATAGGTGTAGAAAGAAACTGGGGAATTCAGTTGGCAAATTGCTGAGTCAAAAGTGCCTGAGGAGCTGGGAATGCAGAAATAGCTCAGCAGTTGAGCAATTGCCTTGCAATCACAAGATCTGGGGTTCAATTCCTGGCCCTGGTCCATGCAACCCCACATGCTGAACTGCAACACAACTGGTAACCACCGGGATAGCATGGAGGTAAATGTTCTTGCCTCACATGTGGGAGGGCCCTGGTTCAGTTCCCACCCTGCGTGGTCCCACATCCACCTGTGTGGAATGGAATTATGTTACAACTAATGATGTACAACTATGGAGACTGCTCTGGACCCTCCCCGCTTCTCTCTTTCACACACACACACACACACACACACACACACACACACATTCTCTCAAACAATAAAATTAATCTTTTAAAAAAGTGCCTGAGGGGGAAGCTGGGATGGCTCGGTGGGTTGAGCATTCGCTTTGTAGCCCCAGAGACCAGGGATCAAATCCCAGCTCCGGCCCAGGCGGACCCATATGCTGAGCTGGGATGTACCCCCAGTTCAGTTCTTGCTGGGGCCTATGTGGGAGGCTCCCGGCCCAGTTCCTGCCCTGCGCAGCCCTATACCCACCTGTGGAGTGAAACTATGGAAAAACCAATGCTGTGCAACTATGGAGACTGCTCTGGGCCCTCCCCCTTCTCTCTGTCTCTCTCTGCCTCTCTTTCTGTCAAAACCCAATAAAAATAAATCTTTTAAAAAAAATGTGACTGAGGAGGCAACAAAGGAGACCAAGGAGGAATATGACAGATAAAAATGAAGCAGCAGAAGAAAGTAATATTCAAGACAAAGAGCGAGGGGAAGCCGGGATGGCTCAGCAGGTTAAGCACTCACTTTGTAGCCCTAGACACCAAGGATTGAGTCCTGGCCCCGGCCCGTGCAGACCCATATGTGGAACTGAGGTGTGCTTCCCATGTGGGAGGCCCCCAGTTTGGTTCTCACCCCCTGCTCTGCCCCTGGCTGGAGGGGGCACACCTCCTATGTGGGAGGCCCCCAGTCCAGGTTCAGCCCTGGGCGGTCCTGCCCGCCTGTGTGGAATGAAACCATGTTGAAAGCTGATGACGTACAACTAGGGAGACTGTTCTGGGCCCTCTTCTTTCTGTCTCTCTCTGTCTCTGTCAAAACAATAAAATAAATCTTTAAAAAAAAAAAGAAAAAGCGAGAAGTGATCAACATTGTCAAACACTGCAAAAAAAGTGCTCTTGGTAGAAGCATCTTTATTTTTCAGTGTTTGCACCCACTGATTTCAATTGATTCCACATAATGTCATCATCAGGATCATGAACTCAAAGAGGACCCATAAGTCTAATGAGTATGCTATCCTGCCCCCACACTGGAGACTTGGGGCTAATGCCATCCTATGGAAGCCTAGAGATGTGGGCCACACTTTCCTTGAGTTGAAGACAGCAGATTAAATGTGTGAATTTTGTTTAAATATCAGTTCCTTAATTGTAGGTTGCCTGGAGAAATAAAGAAAATAAGAAATTATGTGTTGTGTTAATAGAGGATTTCATCCTCTCTTTAGGGATATTAACCTGAATTCATGATGTGTATGAACATAAACATGTCCATTTTTTAGGAGGTCCATGGCTTATATCAGTTTCTACAAATAATTCCATGATTGTGAAACAACAGTTAAGGACCACTGCCTTACAGCATCTAAGAATTATCTGAATATCATCCACAGATACTTGAAAGTGGTTTGCAAAGTTTAGCAGGAAGCTATTACAGGAGAACTGGTATGAGTTAGATTAGTCAAATATTGATTAATCAAAAAAACAATGGCACCCCCATATGCTCCCCCCACCCCCAGGTTTGGCACAGCTGCTTGCTTCCAGCAATCTAACATTTAAGTAGAATCTTGAGGAGCTGAACAGAGAATCCCAAACTCTTGAGGAAGAGATGGCCAGGTTGCTTCCAGGGGTAAGTACTCTTCACCCTTCCTCCACTACCCAGACCAAAGCTGCAGCTTTCCACTCCTTAAGCAGCACAAATTTCAGAAGCTGCCAAAATTTTGCATGAGCTGTCTTAAAAAGCAGAACCCACTTCCAGGGAAGAAAGGGACAGAGTAGAGAAGAAATGGCTGAGGAAGTATATGGCTTTGGTCCAAGTGGAGCCCACCTGTCATCTCAAAACACATTTACTCTAAATTCATAATGTGAAGTCTCCATTGGCATGCAGGCCTAAGGAGCATGAATGATGACCTGGACCAAATGAAAAAATCAGGGGAGGCCAGGATGGCTCAGCTGGTTGAGTGCTCATCTTGTAGTGCACTCATCTTGTAGTGCCGGGTTCCAAAGATCAAATCCTGGTCCCAGCCTGTGCCAACCCATATGCAGCTCCAGCCCATGAGTACCCATATGCTGAACTGGGGTGTGCCCCCAGTTCTATTCTCACCAGGGCGAGCTTCCTATGTGGGAGGCTCCCAGTTCAGTTCTCACCCAGTGTGTGGCTCTCATGTGGGAGGCCCTGGCTAGTGGGGGCATGCCTACCATGCAGGAGGCTCCTGGATGGTTCCTGCCCTGCATAGCCTCGTGCCTACCTGTGGAATGAAACTGTAGAAAACTAATGACATGCAACTATGGAGACTATTCTGGGCCTTCACCCTTCTCTCTCTGTCTGTCTGTCTCTCTATCTGTAGCCAAAATAATTTCTAAAATTTTTAGAAAAAAGGGGAGGGGAAATACCAGGATGGCTCAGCAGGTTGAGTGCTTGCATTGCAGCCCCAGGATCCAAGGATTGAGTCCCAGTCCTGGCTCCAGCCATGTGGACAGATATGCTGAACTGGGGTGTGGCCCTCAGTTCAGTTCTCGCTGGGGCAAGCTTCCCATGTGGGAGGCCCCTTGTTTGGTTCCTGCCTGCAGCATGCCTCTCCTGTGAAAGGCCCCCAGCTCATAGGGGTGCACCTCCCATGCCAGAGGTCCCTTGCCCGGTTCCTGCCCTGCACTGCCCCATGCCAGCCTGTGGAATTAAACTCTGTGAAAAACTAATGACTTGCAACTATGGAGACTGCTTTTGACACTCCTCCTCTCTCTTTCTCTGTCAAATACAATAAAATAAATCTTTATTAAGAAAACAAAGAGGGGGAAAGCTGGGATGGCTCAACGGATTAAGTGCTTGCTTTGAAGTCCCGAGGACCAAGGATTGAATCCTGGCCCTGGCCTGTGCAGACCCATACGCTGAACTGGGCCATGCTTCCCATGCGGGAGGCCCCCAGCCCAGTTCCTGCCCTGCACAGCCCCAGCGCACCTGTGTGGAATGAAACCATGTTGAAAACTGATGATGTACAACTATGGAGACTGCTCTGGGCCCTCCACCTTCTCTCTGTCTCTCTCTGTCTCTCTCTGTCTCTGTCTCTCTCTGTCTGTCAAAATCAAGAAAATAGATCTTAAAAAAAAACAGGAAATAAAGGGGGACGCCGGGATGGCTCAGTGGGTTAAGCACTTGCTTTGCTCCCCTGGGATCTAAGGATCGAATCCCAGCCCCAGCCCGTGCAGACCCACATGCTGAACTGGGGTGTGACCCCCAGTTAAGTTCCTGCTGGGGCAAGCTTCCAATGTGGGAGGACCCCGGTTCAGCCCCCAGATTGTGGGGGCAGCAGAAAGCCCCCACCCAGTTCCTGCCCTGTGCAGCCCCTACCCACCTGTGTGGAATGAAATTATGTGGAAAGCTGATGAAATACAACTATGGAGATTGCTCTGGGCCCTCCCCCTTCTCTCTGTCTCTCTCTCTCTGTCAAAACAATAAAATAAATCTTTAAAAAATACTATTTAAAAAAGAAAAGAAGAAATTCAGAATAGAAAAACAATAGATAAAATTAACACCACAAAGAGCTGGTTCTTTGAAAAACTCAATAAACTCGACAAACCACTGGCTAGGCTCACCAAAGAACAAAGAGAAAAAGCTCATATTTCCAGAATACGGGACGATAGGGGAGAGATTACAACGGATGCTGCAGAAATACAAACAATCATAAGAGATTACTATGAAAGACTCTATGCCAACAAATTTGACAACCTAGAGGAAATGGACAAATTTCTAGAAACATATAGTTTACCTAAACTGAACCAAGAAGATTTGGATAACCTAAATAGACCAATCAACAGTACAGAACTTGAAACAATTATCCAAAAATTGCCCAAAGGCA
>PVKE010022737.1:5391-25413 GCA_004027555.1 Craseonycteris thonglongyai
TGTGGGGGGGGGGGGGGTGTGTGTGTGTGTGGGTGTGTGTGTCGGTGTGTGTTGGGGTCTTCTTCAGGATCTTATTTTGACATGTAATTTTTATTGTGATCAGAATTCTTCTGACTATGGAGAAATGAGTAGCATTTCTGTGTTCTAACACTTGAATCCTTAATCTCTTCAGAGTCAGAAATGGAGTTGCTCTGAAGGAAGTGTTTCAAAATTAAGGCAGCTCCCGCTGCTCATGGTGCGTGGATCTTCTTACATACATTTGGAAAAACTGTTGAGTTCAGTGCCTTTGAGGCTTTTGATTTTTGGTGGTCTGTCAGTTTCAAAGACGCTCATATTAAAATTTTTTTTCTTCGGTGCCTTTCCTTCTCTCACCTCTTAGTCTATAACCTGCTCTCTATCTGTCCCAGAAACTCCACTTCATTATTCATTCCAGCTACTCTTGCTTGCTCCTCTTACTACTCTTTCTGGCAGAAAACTACATTATAGTCAAAGTGTAATCAGTCTGTAGGGCCGCAAACACTACTGGCTTAAGAAAGCAAAGATATTCTGATACGAGAATAATTGAAAGATGGTTTTCTATTGCCACAGTGAAGGTATAATCACAGTAACAGGAATAGTCATAATACCCGCAAATGTATAGACATGAGCATTTTACTGGTCCTTTGAGAGCCAGTACAATTCATGTGTACATGCATGCTCATGCACATAAGCACACACACACACATGCACACGCACACACATATACACACCATATGATTATAGACCTTTTCCTAGCTGAACAACAACAACAAAAAGGCAATAGTACTCTTGTAAGGGCTTGTTCTTTCTCGATAAAATTTTGTAAAATTGATATCAAGGAAGGTTATATGTGAGACATGAAAACACAAAGAAAATACTCTTGCTCCCAGAATTTGCTAAACAATTTCAAATTGATGGTTTCTACCGATTAATATATGTATTTCAATCCCTACAATGACTGACAGACATTTGGAAAGCAAAAGTAAAATTTGACATACAGACAGTTCAAATTTGCCATATGCTTGCTGTCATCATTACTAATTTGAAGAACATCTTAATTTATGCTTCAGTTGGCTAACCTGATATATTTTAAAGTGAGTGAATACCTGTTTCTTTTTCAAATAAGACTTTTAATTGTTCTATTATTCTTAAATACGATGACATAATTAATGATTAAGGGCAAACTTAAGATAGATTTGAAGAGGCAAGAATGGGTTTTCATCCCCTAGAACTTATCACAAATGTTTACACATAAATGATTTCCTCACTGAGAAAATTCTCTAAAAATATTCAATATAGGTGCAATTTCAGAAATAAGTTATTTCCTTCAACATAGACTAACAATATTTTTTTTAATTTATTTTATTGTTTCTTAATGAGACAGAGAGAGACAGAGACAGAGAAAGACAGAGATAAGGAGGAGGGCCCAGAGCAGTCTCCATGGTTGGACATCATCAGTTTTTTGACATGGTTTTGTTCCACACAGGTAGGTGGAGGCTGTGCAGGGTGGTAATTGTGTTGGGGGCCTTCCTCATTGGAGGCATGCCCCCTCCAGCCAGGGGCAGAACAAGGGGGCAAGAACTAAACTGGGGCTTCCCGCAGTGAAAGCACTCCCCAGTTCAGCATATGTGTCTGCACAGGCTGGGCCCGGGATTCGATCCTTAGTCCCCCTGGCTGCAAAGCCAGTGTTTAACCTGCTGAGCCATCCTGTCTTCCCACTAACAACCTTTTTAAAGGGAACTCATTAGCACTTAGAAATCTACTACAGTTTAAATCAGGTGTGTCCAATCTTCTGTTTCCCTGGGCCACATTGGGAAAAAAAAAAATTGTCTTGGGCCACACATAAAATACACTAACAGTAGTTGATGAGCTAAAAAAAAGTCACAAAAATAGCTCATGTTTTAAGAAAGTTTAAGAATTTGTGTGGGGCCACATTCAAAGCTGTCCTGGGCCACATAGGACCTACAGTAAGGTGACCAGATTTTAACATTGGTAAAGCGGGACACCACTGACCAGGGGGATGGGGTTCTTGATTAAAAATTTGGTCTGTCTCCCGCCATTCCCTAGCTTGTCGTGCATTCTTTCCAAAAATCGGGACTTTTTAAAAACGCCGCGGGACGCGGGACAAGTTGTTAAAAATCGGGACTGTGCCGCCAAAAGCAGGACGTCTGGTCACCTTAACCTACAGGCCACAGTTTGAACAACCTGAATTTAAAATGTGTATATGTGACCAAATGGCTAAAAAATACTCATTTTTACTCTGCCTGACTTTTGCCTTTTTAAAAAGAATTATTGATTCTTTTCTGTTTTAAGCAACCAAATTTCCCATTAACTAGTGGCCGTTCCCATTTCTCTTTCTTGAAACTTCATCTCTTAGGCATTATTGTAGATGGAAGAGGTTTTTTATGAAAGAGAAATGAGGAAGATGTTAGTATTAGTTGTTTTAAATTTTGACATCTCTTCCAGTTTTAATCAGATAGCCCAGATGGTCATGTTTATAATAAAAATGTTATTAATGCCTTAGTAAATAAGATAATTGAGATTTCCTATTTAATTTTTAAGTATTCCTAGTTGTAAGCAAGAGCTATAGATTACTTTTAACATAGTGGTTGGGGTGTGATAAAAATCAATACATTTTAATCCGTCAAAATGGTTATTCATAAGTTATAAGAAGTATTCTGCTTCTAAAGGTGCCATATTTATGCCAGAATATTCTAAAACAATTACACCAACCACCTAAAAAAAAACGTTTATAATCATTAATTATTTTTAAATAATGTATTTTGCTGCTTGCGTTTTAGCAGACTTTATTTTTCAAATATCTCTTCTGAGGGCACTTAAGACAAAAATCATGAAAACAAATAACTTGCTATGGGTCATGGAAATTAAACATGAAGATTGAATGAAAATGGTACGATTGCAGGCTTGTGCTGTTATTCTGATGGACAAAGCCCCTGGGAATATAAGAAAGACGATCTACAACTCACCCAACAGCATCTAACTGGTTTTTCCCTGCAGGCCTTCCTTGTCCTTTAAATTCTCGCAGAGAGGAGGGTGGGAATGATGCCCCGCTTCATCTGAAGCACCAACAAGACTCTGCTCATCTGTAGAAGCAAAGCCCTGGGCAGCTGGCATCCTTCCACAGGGAACTACAAACACCACTTTGCCACATTGCAAGTTTCCTCAGGCAGCAGATGTCTTGTAGCTGCTGTGCAGGTCCCCAACTCTACCAAGCCACCTGTACAGCATATTTTATGTACTGGCAATGCTTTTGTTACCACTTGGGAAAGATTTTTTTTTTTAATTCAATTTTTTTTTCTCAACCTCTGTATGATCACTGGGATTATTATATGCAATTTGGCCTCACGTTGCAAAACCTCATTGTTCAAAAATGTCAGAGAAAAATCAAAGCCCTCCCACTTCCCCATTCCCCCCACCCCAAATGATTCAGGAAAATGTATTCACCTTCTATATCCTTAGAATGAAGCTTTGTTTCTTAAAAAATATGATGCTTCCAAAATGCAGTTTTGTTGAACCACGGCACAAAAAAGTTAATCAACTGTCAAGTTGTTCACCTTTCTAAGCTACTCTGACACTACCAAACTTTAACGTGACTCTACCATGACTTCACACCATGGGTGCAATCCTTAGAACATTATCTGGAAAACAGTCTGACTTTTTCGACTGCTAAAGTGATACTTACAGTACCATTGTGTGTGTTTGGTTTAAAAATGAGGTTGATAATGATAATGCTTTTCCATAGACGATCTTCTACTTTTTAATGATACCCATAGTTTCCCCTACATAAATGACTAAATCCTTACAGAATCTCGGTCTTGATTAGCACTCCTGCTAGTAAAATTTCACATACTAAATCAGCACCAGCTGTAGCAAGCAAGAAAGAAAAAGGCAAGTGAAAATGTTCCATATGCCCCACCAAATTGGCATCTGTGTCAGTAACCCTTTTTTTTAAACTATTGTATACATACATTCTCTTAAGTGTTTTGTTCACAGAATACTGCTAACAAAATTTCTCTGCTGGCATATCAAGGAAAGAGCCTGTCCTTGGTATCATTCAACCACAAAAACACATATATACATACATACATACATACATACATACATACATACATACATACAATTTCTCCTTCTCTTCTGGTGGTCACAGGCACATCTGAATGTTCTATTTATTAAGTTACCTCGAGTTAGTGACCCTTTATTTCAACATCTTTTCTGTGCAATGTGACATTGCAGTGCTCCTATAAGATGCTTTTGAAGCATCTTATAATTGAAGTTAGATTGTTAGCAATGCTAATAGTGTCAGAGAGACAATAAAATTATTTTGGTCACCTGGAAAGTATCTCAGAGAACAGGCTCAAAATGAGTAACCTGGAATGTGGTGGTGGCAGAAAGCGTTTGTGATCACTCTCATCTCATCACTTATATTCTCAAATTATTCAGTACTTCCCCATAGATTAGATAGATAGATAGATAGATGATAGATAGATAGGACAGGTGATAGATAGATGATAGATAGATAGATGATAGATAGATAGATAGATAGATAGATAGATAGATAGATAGATAGATAGATAGATAGATAGATGATAGATAGATAGTAGATAGATAAATAGAGAGATGATAGAGGTAGAGATATATCAGAAACAGTCCCAAAGCTATATCTAAGATGTTACATTATGCCACTTTAGGTGGTTGTCAATCCTTTAGCCATTGGGGACTTATTGTCTAAAACTCAATAGATACAGTTTTTCAAGCAATATATTCAAACTGTCTACATGAATCCTACAATAACCATTAAAAAGCTACAAACATAGAAGAGCATATTAATTACATGGTCTGCATATGAGGGGTTTTAGGATATGTCCCAGACCTAGCTGTCTCCCTGGGGGAAATGTGTTTAAGTATCTTCTTCTCTCATTGGAATACAGTTATCTGGGTAGGCCAGTGTATGAGAGAAGTGGCAACCTCTTTTCTTTTGTGATACTCATTGATTCCTACTCATGTGTTCTCACAAGAGTCACTAACTTTGTGTTGCTCTTGCTTGCTTACACATCTGCCTCTCTTGATTTGACTATAAACCTCTAGAGAGCTCAAATATTATCTCTGTAGCCCTATATCTATGCTACTGGAATATCATTTTAATAAGGTACCCAACAAATGTTTATCCACATCAAAATGGTTAAGGAATGCTAAGAGTTTTTGTTAAAGCTAAAGAAACTGGTTGGTGAACAACTTACCACTGGGAACAAGTGACCCAATCTACACAAGGACAAGGGAAAACACAGAAATTTTCCTTGTTCCCCTGCAATTTTCCTGCTAGATAAATTCCTTTTCATTGAACATTGTCATAGAGCTATTGAGATTTAGTGATCATTATACTTGCTAACTCTCATATGTAAGGGTAAAATTCAGAACACATTTTGGTTATAAGTTAAAAATCTCTTGGATCTTGGGGAAGCTGGAATGGCTCAGTGGGTTAAGCGCAAACTTGGTAGCCCTGGGGTGCAAGGATTCAGTCCTGGTCCCATCCTGTGTGGACCCATATGCTGAACTGGGGTGTGCTTCCCATGCAAGAGGCCCCCACTTTGGTTCTCATCAGGGAAAGCTTCCCATCTGAGAGGCCCCTGGTTTGGCCCCCAGCTCACAGGAGCTGAGTTCCCACACTACACGGCTCCTGCCCACCTGTGTGAAATAACACCATGTTGAAAACTGATGACATACAACTGTAGAGATTGTTCTGGGCCCTCCCTCTTCTCTCTGTCTCTCTCTCTCTCTGTCTCTCTCTCTGTCAAAAACTATAAAATAAATCTTAAAAAATAAATCTCTTGGATCTTAAAATACAGTTCACCTAAAGTCTTAATGAATAATTTAGAGAAGGACATGTGAGAAAAATCCAGAATTGTACAATAGTTTGTCTTGCAAAGTGCAATAGACAGTATATGAAAAACAGAATAGTTTCTACAATACCTACAGAGTTCATGGTCACAATTAGGGGACAAAGTTTAAGAGGCAGTGACATACGAAATTTTCGTTTGGAGCACTGGCTTTCATATTCCAAGGTGATGTTGGTACTAAAACTGTTTATGTATAGTGGGGACTAATGGTTACCAGTTGTCACTACCTCTTATTATTCCATAGGCTTTGCTCACCAACAGCTACTTATTGTCTAGAGATGCTTGCTGGGGTGGTTTGTATGTGGTGGTTGCTTCTTAAAAGGCCACAGCCAGGTCACACACTATTTAAAGCACTACTTCAAGACAACTTTCAAGTGTTTCTTCTCCCTTTGCTGTCTATGATTTCCCCATTTCAGTTTGCCATAGAACAGCTGTTTCAATATCCAGCATTTATCCATTCTCCACATGCATCCAGCCCAGAGGGATTGTTAAGCAGATCATTGTTTTAATTCTGGCTACATTCCAGGTCCCCATTATTAGTGATCCTGTCTTAACATTTACTGTTCAGTTTGGCTCACAGGTGATGTTGATTAAATTGGATATGCCATCTGGGGTGGGTTTTTGTCTCGTCTGGTAGGCACATTCAAGACAGAGTACACCTACTCTTTCATTTTGGTGTGAAGCTTTATGCCACCTTTGATGGTGTTCTGGACAAAGTTTTGTGAAACTTGGGCTTGAATCCTGACTTATTCAATGGTAGTTATGTAAAATTGGGCAATACACTTCATTATTTGGGGCTTTGGTTTTCTAATAAATAAAACAAAATAATAAACATTAATTCATTCCTTCGCTGGGTTCCTTGTTCATTTTCTAACTATTTATTAGGCAGCCACTTTGTTTATGCTAGATGTAAAGAAATCAGAGATAAATAAGAAATCATAGCAGGGGAGAGAAGACCCATAAACCAAAGGATTACAATGCTATGAGCACTGTTCACAAAACATCTCTTTACGCTAATATGTAGGAGCAAAGAGCTATCAACAGAGCAATGAAATCTAACCCAGAAATCACAGAATGTCACAAAAAGGACATGATCATTGAGCTGCATCCTAGAAAAGATCAAGAGCTCCAAACTTTGCTTTTGTGCATTTCATCAATCAAAATTTCCTTGTCAAGATAACACATAATCTTATCCCTATCTATTGTGAGGGGGAAATCAAACATATAAATATTACTTACTTTATTTCATTTGTTAATTTAAATAAGCAAAGCAGACTTGAATACAGGTGCCGCATGCCCCGTAGGATTGCTTTGAGAATCAAGTGGCATGGTGTGTGAAGGGACACCTTTTAAAGTGCTGGAGAAAATGCTTTCGAACATGTGGGTGATTGATGTTGCCTGCGCTGCCTGTCCCAAGAGGCTGTCATAGAACTAAATGAGAAAATACATGTGGAAGAATGTTGAAAACGTAAAACACAGAGACTAATAATAGCAGTAATAGCTAATACTTATTTCTCTCCTACAATATCCTAGGCACTATTTTAAGTGTTTTGCATGTATTAGCTCATTCAATCCTCATAGCAACCAATATGGCGGGGTCTAGAGGTGAATCACATGAAAGTGTCAATATTTGACCATTTTTTACCTACACAACTGACAGTTTCTTATGGATCATCCTATTATAATTTCACTGTTTTACAAATGAAGAAATGGGATACAATAGATTAACTTATCCAAGATCACAGTGTTAACCAAAGATTATTATTTGTCTTATTCTTCAAGGACATTCTGAATCTGATAGGGTTCTTGAATTGCAAGAATAAAAATCTAAAATGTCTAACTTCAGAGAGAAAATAATTTGTTAAAAGGATATGGAGTCTCTCAGAGAGTCAAAGAAGAAGCTGAACAACAGGCTATTTCCAGAATCCCAGTTTCTTATTATCTCAGGGTGTACTTCCCTTTTCCAAACCACCACCATCTCTCACCTGGATGAATGCCACAGCCCCCTAACTGGTCCCCAGGCTTCAACCCCTAACTTTGCTCAGGCGATTTCCAATCTAGTGGAGAATAGATCATGTTCAATTGTAGATCAGCTAATATCACTTATCTATTTAAACCTTTCAGTGGCTCTCATTTCACTCAGGGGTAAAACCATCTTTACTCTGTCCCAGGAGCTCCTACTTGATCTGCTCTCAGGTCCCAGAGCAGACTGTGACATCACCTCCTACCACTCCCTCACCCTTCCCCTCTCTGCTCCACTCTTACAGTTCTTGAAGACACAGGACACAACCCTGCCTCAAACCTTTGCATCTGTGGATCTTTTCCCTGATCACCATGTGGCTCACCCTCACATCTCTGTAGGGCTTTTGTCACATCTCAATTTTTCAATGAGATCTTCCTTCACTCTTATTTAAAATTTCAATCATGCCCCAACAAAGAAGCATCTTTCTTTCTGCCCTCCTTCATTGTTTTTTGTTTGTTTGTTTGTTTCCTTCTGTAGCACATATTATTGTCTCACACACTTTATTTCTGCTGACTTATATTTATTATTAGTCTGAAGTAAAATATTAGGGCTGGAATCTTCTACTCTTTTGCATAGTAATTGGCAACTAAAATGCTTGTTGACTAAATTGATAACTAGGACTTAGAAAAGCAAAACAAATAAATAGAAAAAAATAAAAGTAGAGTTTGGGAATTCAGGAAGCTTCAACTACTCCCTGTATAATTATGCTCAAAAGTACAAATTTAGAAGGAAGACTGATGAGTGCCATAGCTTAGGTCCCATGCGTACCTACTAACCAGGATAGGGCAGGGGACACTGGGTCCCCTCAAAATAGCAGGCACCTGGCATTATACTTATGTTACTATGAGAATGGGGAATGGGTCAAGAAAAAACCAATGGCCATGTCACCCATAGCACATGTTGACCTACTTGATTGGATTCTCTACCTTTTTGCATTTTCTAGGCATTTAATATATTGCTTATTATTCTTCAGCAACAGTAGACTTCCATAAAAATTTGTATGTAAAATCATACTTTCCAATGCAGACCCTTATGGTTTTCATTTTTTTAATATTATTTTTCCATAGTTCTGGGTAAACTTTAAAATATATGTATATTATATGCATCTTCTAGAAGAGTTTATGAGTTCATGTATTGGGGATTTTTATTTTATCTTAAAGAAAACACAGGAATTATCTACTTCTAGTACCTCTTTTATTCTGCTCAAGATAAAATAATTACACTATTTTTGCTGATAAAAAGGTAATGTGTGCTCACTGGAAAAATTGAGCAATACAGAAGTATATAACATAGAGGTCCCCAGATTATGCCTTTCCCCTTCATTCTATCCCATCAGTATACCCTCTTTTTTCACATGAGATATGAACTTTTGATATATTTTTATATTGAATTAAACTTTTATAAAAACATTATATAGAATATTATTACATGCACTGCTCTATAAACTACATATTAGATACATTAGTATTATGTATATTACTTTACAAACTATATTCTTTATTTCATATGCTATCATGAATGACTTTTCACACCTCATTGTGCCATTTTATCTTATTCAAAGGCTATATGATATGCCATTATATGAATATGTTGTAAATTATTTAACCAGTCCTTTAATAAAGGATATTAAAAATAAGACTACATTTGATATCATTGTATGCACATTTTCATTTATATTTTTAGGATAAATTCAAAAAATCACAACTACTGAGTCAAAGTATAGATATATTTTACATTTTTATACATATTTCTAGATAGTACTACAAATTTTATGACAACATACTTTCCTATCAACAATGTGTGATAATGTTCACTTCCTAACACCATCATCTAATAGAATGCACAGAATCTATTAGTATGCTTGTGAGCTCTAGATGATAGATACCAGAGATTACCCAGTGCCATCTTCACTGGTAATGGGAGATGAATCTGTCAACAAATTAAAGTCTGACAAGTCTGACCTAACTGAGCAAGACTCTAAAAATGACAACCTACACTGTTGCATTACAGAACAGTAGTTACTGGGAGAAGTGTACGGCCTTAGATGAAGGTTTTAACATTGTCAATAAGACTGGATCCTATCTGAGGTAGACAAATGGATGTAGAAATATAATATCTAGAAACATAGTGGAAGTCAGCAATGGCAAGTATAGGACATAAATACCTCCACTCCACACTCTCTGGTCCTTGGCAGACAAAGGTATTTCCAATGACATCTGGGTCTATCTCTGAGTCCTCCACAACACAGCATCTCCAGAAACCACTACAAATTTATTAGAATAGACACATCGGTACAACTTGTTTGGCATCCTTGAGCTTACACAGTGGTTTTGCCAGACAACTAGAATCCAGAAAATACAAAATTTTCACCAGGATGTATTTTAGGGGAGAAGGGAAATTGCAGATGCTTTTCTGGTAAAGGCCTTTAAAATTGTTTTTAAGACGTGCTTCCTAGTGGCTAATAGGATCAATGCTATAAACAGTTTGAAGCTTAAAGCCCAGTTGTGATTTGTGGGTGCACCTAATAGAAAATAACTACAAATAGTTGATTTGGAAAGATTCTGCTCAGAATCTTGCTGGAGACAGAGACAAAAGATGCCAGGATAGCAACTGTATTCATCTGATTTCTAGCAGTTCTTTCACAGTATATATATTTCATAGATAAAATTTTGCAGTTCCAAATTTTTGAAATTTTTTTAAATATTATATCAACAAGGACAGTCGGTGCTAGCTGCTATAAAATGAATAATGCCCAAATCTCAGTGGATTAAGAAAACAAGATGTATATCTTGCTCACAAAAAAGTTAGAGAGCTTTTCTGCACACCTCTTTCAAATGGTAACTATGGGATCCTGGTTCCTTCTATCACATGGATTCGGCACCTAGCCCCTGGTGATACCTCCAGAAGAGAAGAGAAGTCATGAAAGATCACACAGATTGTTTTCTGGCTGGTCCTGGAAGTGCTATACATCACTTCATTCCACTTTCAATTGGCCAGGATCTAATCACATGGCCCAACAGAAAGGAAGCTGGGAAATGGAGCCTCCCTGTGTATCTAGAAAGAGGAAATGAGATTGGTAAGCATACAGCTAGCCAGTCTCTATCACAGGCACAAGACTAGGCCAGGAATTTTATTATTTTTTTTATAAATCTAGCCACAATATTCATTTTCTTAAAAAAGTGGAGGTAAGACTACGTTGCTATATTTCAATATGTTTTTTATAATACATACAAGAGCTATCTGGAAAGTACCCATCCATGTAACCATTCTCATTATATTGACAATGGCTAGAGTTTTCCTGGATAGCCCTCATAATTCTTCATTCATGGGGATAAAGTTCTTATATTATAAATATAACTGAATTCATAGATTCTTAGATCTGAAAACCAGAAGTGATCTCAAGAGACTCCTTAGATGAATTCACCTCTTCAGGCAGGTGATGTTCTCTCCAGTGACTCTCAACCATTTTCTACCATTAAGAATTCCTTTAACTATTTTCTCCTAAGGCCTTATGTTTAGAAATAATTTGTCTACCAAATTGCATTTACGGAGCAACATTTATTTTTCCCATGTGTTACTAATCAGAAACATATAAAACTTCAAGTCAGAAGTTGTGAGAAGAATATGGGGACCGGACTTAGACTGAGTTGATGGAAAGCCAGCCAGATGCAAACAAACCTGGAATTTCAGTGCACCTGCCTATGTGCTATCTATATATTATGGACTGAACTGTGTATCCTCAAACCCAGATGCTGAAGCTTTAACACCCAATGTGAGTATCCTTGGAGATAGGACCTTTAAGGGGTTAATTAATGTTAAATGAGGTCCGAAGGGTGGGAACAATCCAGTAGGATTGGTGTCTTTATAAGTAGAGAATACTCCAGATTCTTTCTCTATTCATGCAAAGAAGAAAGTCCATGTGGCAATATAAGAAGGTGCTGTCTAAACGCCAGGAAGAAAGGTTTCGCAGAAACCAACCCAGCTGGCAACTTGATCTTGGCCTTCCAGCCTCCAGAATTGTGAGAGAATCAATTTCTGTTGTGTAAACCTCCCAGTCTGTGACATTTTCTTATGGCAGCCCAAGCAGGCTAATACGTTCAGTTAAATGTACATCTTTAAAATATAAAAAAGACTTCAAATATTCATTTTATCCTAGTCAATCAATTCTGATTAGGATCAACTGTATTATCCTCTTTTTCTAAAGTGTTTTATTTAATTAAGGGTAATATTATTTCAAATCTCTTTCTGCTGGTGTGACTGTACATAAAGCACCATGTATCAGGAGCCATAAATAAAAAAATAATTGGTTCCATAAACATGCAATTATATGAAATTTGGTGTATATTTGTTCATTCTTTAATATAATGTCTCACCTACTAGAGGCTCAAGTTCTATCTTCAGTATTCTCTTAGGCTATATTTTCATATAATCATATATGTACACTAAAGGATGTTGAAACTGTCAATCCAAGTTATTGTGTTTAGATTAGTATAGAAGGTGGAATAAAGGAATCCTGACAATTAAATAAAACATTTAGCTTTGCTACCAGCAAATTATTTTTCCAGCCCTCTTTAAGACAAAAATCAGTACATATAAATGCTAGAAAATTTACTGAGGTAAAATGCCGTGGTCATTTTTTTTTTTTTTAAAGCTTAAAACTGTATTTTGCAAAGAGGTGTTGGTCTTTGGTGTTTGCCATTGCACTCTCTCTTTCTCCTCCTTCATATATAACTTTCATACTTATATTTCATGATCCTGCTTCTCTGAGACCAACACAGGTTTAAAGAATTAGAAAACTGTTAGAAAGTCAGGTTTAGTATCCCCATTTTAATAAGAAATACAAACACACACTTGGCCAGTGCATTTTATGCCTGCCTGCAACAAAAACAGCTGAACAGATTGTGATGAAATTCAGAGACTGACAGTCTGACAAAAAAATCCCTTTTTGTCTAAAATCTGGCTTCCATAGGTTTTTCCAAATCTAAATATTTAATTTTGCACTGGAAAAGGAGCCAGTCTTATGTACAATTTATAAAATAAATGTGTAGATACATGTTTGAAAATCTCCAAATTTTGTCAACACATACTGTCCAACTTAAAAGACTTTTCTCCCCTCATTTTTTTCCCTATGACTTGGGTGTATTTTCCTTCAGTCTTTTAAAGCTTTAGTTATATTTATCTAATAAAAACTCCTTTGCAAACCAGTGTTTCAATAGTGATTTAACAGTAGTTTTAGTGTCAAATTGCCCTTTCCATGGCATGGATGTTTAAGCCTTGCTGTATTATACTTCCAAGACACTCAGAAGCTGGAGTTAGAAGATATAATATTTTCTTTGAAGTTTGCCTTTCCCTACACACTGGGATGCAAACAAGCTTTGGTTACTCAGAAGTCAAACAATTACATCACACAGCAGCCAGGCCTAAATGTTGTATCAAATTTTCTAATTATGTCTTTGAGATATTTGCTACATGAGGTTAGGTGAAAGCAGACTAGAATCAATAGAAAACTCCTTGTCTAAACAGAACATCTGGACTTTGAGATATTTTGTTTATTGCCTCAAAATTCAGCTCTGCCAAGTCATAATTACAATAAGTGTAACTTAATGGATGAAGAACTTGAAAGTATTTCTGATAAACTCACATGGACGTTAAAGGTATGTGTTCTACCGAAGATATATATGACCAGATTGTATAGGTATATATCCATGTGAAGTTCCAAATTAAAGCAGATACATTTTATTCCCATGCTTGTTACATTGCTGTTATGGTTTATATATTATAGCAATTCAGCTGCCTTAATGCTATTTATTTGAGATTCCTTAATTATTTCATGTCCTGAAAGTTGAAACTCCTCCTTTTATAAGATTCCTAAAGTTGATGCAAGATTCTTTCTTTCTTATTAATATTTCAGAGACATCGAGGGGGAAAAAAAACAAACTCCAAAGGAGGTATCCCACCCATAAGAGAGAAGAGCACTCAATGGCCCAACAAAACTGATATAATATTGTATGTTAGCTATATTTTATTAAAATTTTAAAATTTAATATAAGAAATAAAATTAAAGTTGTTAAACGTTTTTTTAATGAAGAAATATTATGTGCTTTGGAGGCATCAAGTATGGTCATGTCCTCTCTCTCAGATCCAGAGACTTAACGTAGACTAAGTAGTCATTTTGCGCAATATTGTAAAAAGGAAAGGCCAGCTAAATGGGTTAAAAGAACTCTGCAGAAATTTAAAAAAAAAAAAGAGAGGTACCATAAATGTTCAGAGTGGTCAAACATATGCCACTCAATGTTTATTCAGAAAAGTTTATGATTATAAAAAATAAATATCAAGACATAATGGAAGAATTTCGAAGAAGCACAGAAAATTCATTCTCCAGATGAAGTTTTACAAATTAAGTCATTGACCGGCATTGAGTTGAACACTAAACAAGGTGCCCCTTCTTCGAAAGTAATGAATATTCTTCAAACGGCAAGGGAGAGAGGGCTGCTGTTTGATGCTGATGACATTGAAAATTTAAGAGAACGGAAATTTCATCATTTTTCATTTGTATGCAAATTTGTCTGTTACAGAAATTAACCCCTGGACCCCACGTCAGTTTTCATCTCCAGGAATTTTCTTTGCCAGCACCACACCGTATAGTCTTGTCACTATCCTGAGGTCACCAGGCTTCCCAGTTTAAAAACAACCACCATCCCCAAAGTCATAATGGTGCTTTGTTTACCCTCATTACTGGAGGATAAAGAGCAATAGAGGCCTGTTGTAAAATGCACATCTCTAATGGCCGGTCCTGCCAGCCAGCAGCATTGAAATGCAAACTGCATACTACTTTGGCCAAACAGCTCTCATTGACCACTGCTCCTAGTCCTAAGGTGAACCTGAGACAATAGACCAATCCTATTACCCTCCTTTTCAGCCAAATCTTCAACTGTGAAAAAGTTCCTTTGTTACTTCCCTCCCTAGACAAATGTCAGCGTGTACATGTGAAGGGGACAGAGGGGATTGAGGTTTTTAACTGATGTGGATTTAATTATGCTAATTTAGACAGCTGTAAAGCATTTCAATATTGCTGCATAATAGGGTGAGCCAATACAGGTGGCCTTCACTGTAGGGGCTTTATTTTTAACCTAGTAGCTAGCTTTGAAAGAAAAAGGGAGTTCAAAGGCCTGTGCAATTTAAGATTTGTGGGTGGAGGTCCGCCTCCGAGCTCTAAAATATTTAGCAGGATTTACATGACAGAGATCCAAAAGAAACAAATCATTCTTGATTGAAAATGCCTAACTTGTTTTCAACTAAAATAGACCATTTTAAATGATGGGTTTATCAAGCATTGATGTGAGATAACACTAAACTAGAATTTAGAGATTAAAAACGACCTTTATTACCATCTCTGAAAAAAATCACACATGGAAATTCTTAAGTTACCAAGAGCTTTTCTTTCTTTCTTTCTTTCTTTCTTTCTTTCTTTCTTTCTTTCTTTCTTTCTTTCTTTCTTTCTTTCTTTGTTGTTGTTGTTTAAGGAAGGGGCATCTGATAATTTGAACTTTAATGGCAAGGTAAGTTTACCTCACCATCTCTCTGATATGACATTTTATTCCACTACTAGCAACATGGAGACATGATATTCGGTGTCATCGGTGACAATAGTATTCGTTCAGGTTTAGATTGCTGTTTAATGTCATGTTGGTTTGGGGAGAGCATTGAGGGGTGAATCATGCCACAAACCCTATTAAGTCTTAAATAAGAATGACATGCAATCCTCTGCCCTGTACAGATGCTTAAGAAACAACTGCTGGTTAATTCACTGCTCTCGAAGGTGGCCCTGTATTAAAGGGCAATATTGGACAGGCCCGTTATAATAGCGTGAATGGAGAGCAGAAAGAATCAAAGAGATTTTATGACTTTTTTTTTCTTGTTGCGGTAGGGAGGTCTGTAAATGCTTCAGCTCCTCTGTTCCCCTTCACCTCTGGGTGACACTTTCTTAGGGCCCAAGCTGTCCCTACAGACACTGAGTTTCCTCTCCTAGGAGGCCTATTAGGTTTCTAGAGGACAAAGAGTTTATAAATGAATTATCTTTCTTTCTTCTAGCTATTTCCTTCTCAACCTTGCCAGGCTTCTCTTCTGTGCATTTTCCTTTGTCCTATACTAATCAGAGATGTAATTAGCTTGCAAAGAAAAGAAGAAAGAAACAGGGGCATCTGTCCCTATGTTCCACACGGAGGATGGAGAGTGACCTCTCCAACCCTGCCCCAGGTTTTGGTGAAAGCACTTCAGGTTTTGGCATAAATTTTCACTCTGGTCTTTACTAACACAAAGTGGTTATTTAATTTCTATGACTTAATTGATTTACCAAATCAAAGAATCATTCATTGTTTATATGTTTGTTGATGCCGTGTATGAGAGATGCATAAAAGTGTCTAGTATTCTATCACACAAATGAGGTTTGTTCTTTTCTTCTCCACAGCACTCACAGAGCTTCATGCCTTCTTCTCCCCAGCACCCCAACTTCCTTTCTTTTTATTTCCCCACAGCTTGTATGTTATTTGGGATACCATCATATTCTTTTCTCCATTTCTGAAAATTTACTCTTTAATCTTTTTAATTTTCTTTCCTCTGCCAATTTACTACTTACCTTTATTTTTCTTCCTGTTATTTCCCACAGATTATTTTACTAGTCTTTTCTCACCTTTTCCCCTGTTTGGGGATTTAATGGAAGTAAAGGAGGGAAGAAGTTGATAAAATCCAAATGTGTATCTCAAAGGATAGGAGTAAAATATTAGTATTTAAGAACTCCATAGGTAAAATTCTAATATTATTTTGCCTAAAGAAATTCAAGATTGTAACTGATGTAAATCTATACACATTGTTTCTTTCTATCTCTGTGCTATAAACACTAACATATGGAAAACAATCATGTAAAAACAATATGAAAAAAGTTGTAACTCAGGTTATTTGAGGATTTGATTCTATCCATATGATTTCGTTCTTAAAATGGCAGAGATATGGGGAAGCCAGGGTGGCTCAGTGGGTTACGCGCTCACTTTGAAGCCCTGGGGACCGAGGATCGAGTCTTGGCTCCGGACTGTGTGGACCCATATGCTGAATTGGGGAGTACCCCCAGTTCAGTTCTCACTGGGGTGAGACCCCAGCCCAGTTTCTGCCCTGTGCAGCCCCGTGCCCACCTGTGGAGACTGTTCTGGGCCCTCCCCCTTCTCTCTGTTTCTGTCTCTGTATCTCTCTCTCTCTCTGTCAAAAGCAATAAAAATAAATCTTTAAAAAAAAATGGCAGAGATATGATGAAAATAACAAGAACGGCAGCAGTCTTTTGATAAATAGTGTATTAATAAAATTATCAAGTAATAATAATGGTAATAATAATGATGAGAGTCTTATTTCTAGTAACATGGCAAGCTGAAGTAATACAAAGAACTCTTTCATTGTTACCTTTTGTAAATTCTGGATGTAATATAACAAATAAATAAATAAATAAACAAACTACATGGTTACTTTGAAAGAAAGAATAAAATTCTTTGCTTTAGAAATAGAAAATATATTTGTAGTCAGAGTAACAAGAATACAACTGATACAACACTGTGGAAGGTATTGGTTCAGGTAAGCAACAAGGAAATTTATTTCTGCTTGCTACAAAGGAAGAAAAACAATTCTCAGCAAATATCAAACCCCCAAAGATTTACCTTATGCAAGTTTAGAGGGTACATTCATAATATTTGAGTTATTTGAAAATCTCAAGTAAAGACTAATCTATTAGTAACACTGACACAGCCTGGGGAACCCAAAAATCTTACAGCTCACGATATAAAAATGATAAGCTACAAGAGAAAATAATTTTCAATAAAGGAGAATGAAGAAACACACAACAGAAAGAGCTAATGCCAGAATTGGAAGACATATCTAAGTAAATTGTCTCCAGTTAATATAGAGAAAAGAAGACCAAATGCAATTGTTAAAAAAAAAAAAAAATGCTAAGAGACATGAAAAAAAAAAAAAAAGAAGATGGTCAAATATACAAGGGCTGTCCAGAAAGTATCCAGCCATGCAATTGTTCTCGTTATATTGACAATGGTTAGTTTTTTTCCAGACAGCCCTTGTATACCTAATAAGAGTTATATAACTCAGGTTACCTAAAAAATAACATTTAGGCAATTACTTTGACAATTTTAGCTCCATTTTTTATACCTATAAAATGGAAATTATAACATTACCTATTTTAACATTGTAGTGAAAAGTAAATGAGATAATCAATACATCTAAAGCAGTTAACATTGTGCTTGGTCAATAGTAAGTACTTAATGAATGTTAGTTTTATTATAAATTTTACCCATCTCCTCAGTTAGAATCATATTGAAAAGTTAACTTCTGGCCACTACAAATGCCTCTTGTTTATGTATGTGTATATGAATGTAATACCTTAAGTTATGTATATATTAGAATATTTCTATTATATTTCATTTGTCCTGTTTCTTCCATAACTAACATTAAAAGTTGAGAACTTAAAATGTCTTTCCTATTTCCCATAATGTCTCAGAATTCCTAGTGATGATCATTAATGTTAACAAGCACTTATTGGGAATATAATATGTCCAAGGTCCCATACAAGGTGCTGTTCACTATAGTGAACTGATGTGTTTATCATTAAGAAAAAATTTTATGAAGTTTTTACACAAAGGCTCAGGACCAAACTGAGTAAATGTGCTATAATACAAATTGGGAGGACATACAACTGGGTGACTATTTGGGGAGGAATACAGAGAGAGGACATGTTCAAGATTCAGGAAATTGTATTCAACAAAAAAGTTCTCAACATTTATCAGTGCCTGCTCTATGCAAGTAGGACACACCTTAGCTCCAAAGGGTTATAAGATAGATGACTTGCCATAAAAATGTTGTCTCTATTTATTCATTTTTCTTTGAAAAGATAATCTGTGATTGTAATTTTTATTAGATATGAATAGCATTCTTGACTAACTAAACACATGAGTTGCTAATCACAGCAAAATTTATTTATTTTCTATTTGGGTCACTTATTTTCTCTATTGAAGAAAAGAAACATGACAGCTCTCAGTTAATGCCAAATTCAAAATCTCATTTCCCTTTAAAAATCTGAGTATCATGTCCCTTCTAATTGCACTATCCCTTTAAACCTGGTATTCACTTTTCTATATATTAATGTATTTTGCAAGACCCTACTTAGTAAAAAGACATGGTACCTGCAGGAATCAAAAGGATAAAAGAAAACTGGACCACCATAACCAATTTTGTGAGCAGAGAAGCAGATTAAGCTTTCAGAGTTGCTACATCCATTTTCCCAGGGCCCTCTTTCAATAGAACCCAAAGATCAAACAATATATCTTCCTGTGAATATGTTATTAGTACTAACTTGACAATCTTGCTATTGACAATATTGGTTGTACTTCAGTTCCTTCCCACAGTTCAAAACCAGACCCAACACCCCTGGGCCCGTAGTGGGGTTGTACAGCAGCTGGAAGGGTCAACTGCCAACAGATCTGGAACAGTCTTTTCAGCTTCAGCACCTGACTTCCTGGCAGCCTTCCTCTCAGGTCCCATTGGTTGTGATGCTGACAATGAGCTTGGTGTTAGGTCCTGTCAGGTCCCATTGGTTGTGAGGCTGACAATGAGCTTGGTGTTGGGTCCTCTCAGGTCCCATTGGTTGTGAGGCTGACAATGAGCTTGGTGTTAGGTCAAGTTTTTCTTTGGCTGACGTACTCCTTGAGATGCTATTTTCCTCGAGTCACCTTTATTTATTTATTTTTTTTTTTTTTAAATTTATTGTTAAATTTGATGAGGTTACATTGGTTGGTAACAATTAGACAGTTTACAGATGTACAAGTCCACCTCACATCGTTCATGCATCGTATTGTGTGCCCATCACTCAGTATCAGTTCCCCTTCCATCACCTTATATCTAGTGCCCACTCCCACCTCCCCCCACAACTGTCCCCCCGCTCCTCCCCCCTATCCTGGTAACCACCAAACCATTGAGTGTGTCCATAATGCTGGTGCCCTCCCCCTTCTCTCTGTCTCT
>PVKE010022738.1:0-25312 GCA_004027555.1 Craseonycteris thonglongyai
TGGCATACTCTTTAATGCATCTTCATTTGCTTTCCAGTCTCGGACCATCTTTTCTGTTACTCCATATTGTCTTGCCGCAGCACAGTTATTGTGTTCCTTGGCAAAGTTTACAACTTTCAGTTTGAAACTGGCTTCAAATTTCCTTCTTCTTGCTGGAGCCATGATGGGTTCTTTTCTACCAGCCATTTGTTGTACACCCTCTAATCTTTTAGGCCAGGGTTATACAGTACTGTAGCTTCAGCTACACACAGAATGTTCTATTACGGTACCTTTTAACTCACTGTATGTGCCCTAATACTGTAGCATTGGCTACATACAGAATGTCCTATAAAGGCACTGTACCTTTTAGCCCATTGGATGTGCTATAATACAGTCAATTTAGCTACTATGCATGTGTCCTGATACAGCAGCTTTGGCTACACAGAACGTTCCTGTGCTGCAACTGTATGTACCACGGTGAACCGATCACAACAAGCAAAGGTTCAAAGGTTATAATAGACCGCCTCTCTGACTCTGGCCAATCTGAGCAGGCTGTTTACTAGAACACAGTGTAGCTTCGGGTACAGAACATGTACAATTTGCATGCATAAAAAGCCTGCTCGGATTGGCTGAGTTAGAGAGGCGGTCCGAGCAGCCTTGCAGTGATTGGTGCGGGATCGAGTTGGAAAATTCGTTTAGCGGCATATCGAGATGATTTTCGGGATATACTCGGCATATAAGACGACTCCCAATTTTCAGTTGACTTTTTTTCATTTCAAAAGTCATGTTATACGCCGGAAAATACGGTATATCCTTCTTGATGTGTTTCAGTGTTTCTATAGCAGCCCAAGAGGCATTAGTTCTGAATTGTCCTTTCTCTTGCTAACCTCTTCTCATTCACGATCAAGTTTTCATGCATCTCCCTCCCGGGTACACTGCGGCTTCTTCATATGCCCAATCCCATCCAAGGATAACACCCCAGCCCCTGCAACACGTATCCATTCTGATCTTCCAGTTTCCACTCACATCTAATGGGCTCAGAAGTGCCATCATGGTCGTCTTCCTTTACAATTGTCATCACACAATTCTACTGCTTGAGAAATAGCAATCAGAGGCCCTTATTATCGAAATTATCCTCTGCAAACTCATAGCTCATTACTTTTAAAAAGATATTGTGTTGCAGGCCCCTGGAGCGCCATGCTTCTATACCATGCCTAATGTGCAGTTCTAATGGAAACCCATCCACGTGTTATGCTCATCCTGGCCTCCTTACCCAGAAAATACTGACCACAGCTCCACTGTTAACCTTTCATGCATGAGTCAGTCAGGGGCACTATTTCTTACATTGATCATTGAAGTGATGCAATGATGACTTCAAGAATTACCAAGATGCATGAAGTTATCTTCCCTGATAGAAACTAACTCCTGATGCTTTTTGAGTTCTTACGTATTAAAAGTATAATAAAACAATAATAATAAGGATTTGTTGAACTTTGGCCATGTTCCAGGCACTATTCTAAATGTTTAATCCTAACAATCCTATGAAGTAGGCATCACTATCATCCCCATTGTAGAGATGAGCGACTGCATTGGTCAAAGTCAGGAGCACACAAATGTTCATTGCAGCATTAGTCATAATAGCCCCAAAGTGGAAACAATGTCCTTCAGCTGATGAATGGATAAATGAACTGTGGAACAGCTATGCAATGGAATGCCATTAAACCATAAAATGAAACGAACGACTGATAATATGCTACAGCCTGGAGGAAACTTGAAGAAACCATATGCTAAGTAAAAGAAGCCAGTCACAAAAGGCCACATATTGCAGAAATGTTTCGGAACCAGACAGAGCTGGTGGTTGTACAACGATGTGAATATTCTTTTAAAGATTTATTTTTATTGGTTTTGACAGAGAGAGAGAGACAGAGACAGAGAGAAGGGGGAGGGCCCAGAACAGTCTCCATAGTTGCACATCATTGGTTTTTCCACATAGTTTCATTCCACAGGTGGGTGTGGGGCTGCACAGGGCAGGAACTGGGCCGGGGTTTCACCCGGGTGAGAACCGAACTGGGGGCACTCCCCAGTTCAGCACATAGGTCCGCATGGGCTGGGGCCGGGATTCGATCTTCAGTCCCTGGAGCTGCAAAGTGAGCGCTTAAGCTACTGAGCCATCCCGGCTTCCCAACAATGTGAATATTCTAAGTGCCACTGAATTGCTCACGCTAAAGTGGTGAATTCTGTGTAACATTAATTTCACCTCAGTAGAGTATTTAATTTTTTAAAAATCAGGGGAGAGGGAAAGAGAGGTCAACATTTAAAAAATGCAGCCTAGGAGATACCGGGATGGCTCAGCGGGTTGAGTATTCACAGCCCCAGGGACTGAGGACTGAGGACTGAGGACCAAACGCCGGCCCCGGCTCATGCAGACCCATGAGCTGACCTGGGCTGTGTGTCCCATGCGGGGAGCCCCGGTTCAGTTCTCATGGGATGAGCTTCCCATGCGGGAGGCCCCCGCCCAGGTTCGCCCCTTGTGCAGCTTCCGGCCCACCTGTGTGGAATGAAACCATGTAAAAAAATGATGATGTACAACTATGGAGACTGCTCTGCGCCCTCCCCCTTCTCTCTGTCTCTCTCTGTCAAAACAATAAAATAACTCTTTTTTAAAAAAATGCTGCCTAGAGAATCAATTTATAAAACAAAAAATATTATTTTCCCAAGGAAGGCGCTGATGTCTAGTGATAGTAGTTTTCATGGAAGCTGAACAATATATACACACATTACATAGATAGATGATAGATAGATAGATAGATAGATAGATAGATAGATAGATAGATAGATAGATAGATAGACAGACAGATAGATACAGATATAGAATAAAGTAAGAATAAGTGTACTTACTCCAGGCAAGGACCAAAGTAGCAGTACTCTGAGAAAAGCATATATGGGCTGTGTGATACTTTTTTTGACTGTATAGAGACCTTGTGTGTTTTTTAAGTTTTTTTTTTCTGGATTCTAGAAAGTTGGGGTTGTTACATAACTAATCCTTCAATACACAACTGTTGGGTAAATTCCTTGTATGCACACTTCAAATTGTGCATGGCATGAAGACCAAGAATGGCTCCTCTCTCTCGCTTTGGTTCCTGCTTTCTCTCGCTTTGGTTCCTGCTTCCTCAGGCCTTGTTGTGGGTACAAAGGCCGTTAGCAAAGTGTTTCCATTCATCACAGCTGGTCCTGCCCTCCGAGCGAAGGCAGCTGCAATGGCTCTCTGGCCTTTCTTCAGTGAAGGCAAATGAGTCACAGGAAAGCCAGACACCGTCTGGAAATGCCATTCCCAAACCTGGACCACAGAGGATTGCCTTTGAGGCTGGCACTGCCAGGTTCCTTGTAATGTGGTCTCTGCCACAGACCAGGGAAATGGGGGGTGCGTGGACCTCTCACTGGCATGTGTGTCCCCGGACCATTTGGCTCCTGGTTCTGTCCTGAGCACTCTGAGAATGATCCGGTTGGGAAAATGCACTGAGACATTCTGGGGCTTGGTGCAGTGTTCCCACTTCTGCACCACATGGACGAGAGCCTCACTTCTGAGGAGTCTGAGAACCACGTAATAGAAATCGAAGAGTCAGCAAGTAATTCCCCGAGGACATATTCATTATTCATTTTTGTTTTCTTTCTTAAAGTGCTTCCTTGTTGTTTGCTAAAATGACATTTTTCTAGAGTTTTCTCTAGACACTGCCTTCAAGCTTCAGATAACAACATTTGTATATATTTCTGTACCTGTCACTCCAGTAAAGAAGGGCTTGGTCTAAGACTTCAAAATCAATTTGAATGTTCCAAGCAAGTTATGACCTGAGATTGGGTGTCACAGATTCTTTTAGGAGAAAAAAATTTTTTTTATGTCAGCTGGTTGGTATCCTGCTCCCAGCTCTCTCATGGATTTCTTAGGAGGGTCTTCTATAAAAGGTAAAAGGGTCTTCCACTTGTTTGATTGCCTTCTAATCCAGAAAACTATTTTTTTTAATAGTACATTGCATTCTATAGTAATCCCAACTGGCATGCAATCACTTGAATAATTTAAAAGTTCCAACGGTGTCAAGCATCACATTTTTGTAACTTGGAGTTCAAATAGCTCTTATTTCTGTTAACAGTTGCTCTTCTGCATCAAGGTTCCCCTAGACCACCTCTAAGTTGGAGGACTCCCTAGTAGGATACACAGGACTCAGCATACTGTCACACTCATGATATGAGCTATTCCAACCAAAGAATGCAAAACAAAACCAGCAAAGAGAAAGGGTACGTGGGGTGAAATCTAGAGGAAGTCAGGCACAAGTTTCTAAGGGTCCTCTCCTTATGATGTCACACAAGACGGGGCATGCTTAATTTCTCCAGCAACGAATGTTGTGACAACATGTTGTGACAACACATGTGACGTGTTGCCACCCAGGGAGGCTTGAGTGCTCAGGGTTTTTATTGGGGCTGGTCCCACAGACACTGGCTGACTTGCATATACTAAGACTCCAGCCTCCCAGAAGGAAGGCAGATGTTCAGCATAAACCATGTTTTTGCCCAAACACATTAGGCACAGTGAGTCACTCTTAGCAGTTAAGGAATTGTGGGAACTCTCCCTACATCTCAGTTCCCAGATGCCAGCCAAGGGTCAGCCTTGAGAGCAGGCCTTCCTAAGGTAAGTAGTCTTAATTCTATCATTAACTCTTCTGCACATCTTTGAACTCAAAAAAAAGTGTGGCTTGCCTTATCCACTAACCTCTTTAAAATAGAAATAATGAACTTCAGTTTTTGCTTCTCACGAGCAGGCTGACCAAATGCATTTTCAAGGATCTCTTTCCTATCTTGGCTTTTTTACACATTCATGGAAAACCCCACATGGCTTCTTTCAGGAAAAAGAAGCAGTCTTTTGATGAGAAATGTGAGGAGTTAGACTGAGGGAGCTAATATAGAAAGCCTCTTGGGGCAGCTCAAAGAATACCCAAGATATATCGGTGAGGCTTTGGGCAAATCAGGTAATAATGCCTTTGTATATGAGTATTCACTCATTTTTTTAAACAAGCCTTACCCTTCAATGGTATATGTTTTTTTCATACCCATCTTATCACTTCTCTTTTCCTCTACCATTGTCCTCAGTCATCACGAAATGTAAACCCAAGTGGTCATGTGCTTTTAAGCATTTGCCCTTATTTTAATAATAAACAAGAAAAGTAAGTCCACTGTTGCCTTTGCTAATGGAGGGAGAAATCACATTTTCAAACATGGTTCATATTGGAGAAATGAAGACTCGATATTGTCTCTACTTCTGGGATGTAGAGACATCCCAGAGCGTCATGGAAGGGACTTTGACCAAGTCAGCACAGAAGGTGTTTCCCCCGGTTTGGGGACAAGGTAAGCAATCACCTGCACTCATGCAGAGCGTTTCCTTTACAGTGGTGGTGGGCTTGATTTATTTCCACTAGTGTGCTGTTGAGAGTGGCAAGAATCAAATGTGCTTTTATTCTGCGGTGAAAAATCAGTAATATCATGGCTTTGCATAGTGTATTCAATTCACCACTGAATGCAGTGGACCCTTGCTCTGGTTTGAATCATGTCCCTGAAAATGTATATGTTGAAATCCTAACCCCCAGTACCTCAAAATGGAACCTTGTGTAAAGAGAGGGTCTTTCACAAGTTAAAATGAGGTAATTAGAATGGGCCCTCATCCAATATGACCAGTGTCCTTACAAAAAGGGGAAATTTGGACACAGATATAAAGGCTGAAGTTCAGAGAGGTTGGTGACCAGCTGCAGTCGCTCAACTAGTGAGTGGCTCAACCTAGTCCAAACCTTACCTCTTAACTTCAAGGTGCCTCCAAGCCTCCAAGATGCAGTGTGTAGGGCTCCGTCGATTATTCCGCTAGACAGTCACTTGTACTCCCGTGGCCTCCTTCCTAAGAGCTGATCAGAGTAATGTACATCCATTGGTCACATTTGCTCATGTGATAAAGCTGAGGTGCCAAAAACAAAGTGTTAGCCAGGAGCCAAGAATGTAATAAAACTGACGCCCAAATATCCCCGGAGGGTTGTGATGCATTGCGATGAGTGGGTAATATCCTCCTGGATGTAAATGGACAAACAAGCTAACGTCACTTTTCCAGGAACAAAAACCCTAATTCGAGCTTTCCAGCATCCTACGGTGTTTGTGTCCCAACACCACACCCTTTACTGCTGCCCAAACACAGCGAAAGTGCTTTAGCTGGAAGCTTCTGACTCAAGGGGGTTTCTTAAACAGAAAACAATGGCTCTATAAACACAAACATCAGAGGTCCTGTCTTTTTCTTTTGTGGGTATACATTTTCATTGTTTTTCTGCCTTCAAACCTACAACACATTTCTTATCTTGAAAAAAATTCATGAATATAAATTATAAATTTCTAATTTGGACATCAGCTATGGCTCTAACTCTGGACAAACTACCCAGTTTCCCTGGGTTAAGGAGTCCAGATTTAAAGGAAATACCATTCTCAGTTGTAATGAATAACAGCTAATTATTGCATGTGCATTATGTCTCACATGCTTAATATTTACTGTTGTTTCTGTTTTACAGTTGAGAAAACTGAGACTCAAAGAGGTCTAATGGCCTGCCCAATGTCACAGAGATAGAGAGTGACAAAATGAGCATTTGCCCCTGGGGTTCTCTGAATCTGAAGCCTGACATTGTGGGGCTACATCCCAACAATGACAACTGTGATGCAAATGCAGTGACCTACCATGACAGTTTCAGAGAAGAAGAGAAAACTTCAGAAGCAGTATTCACAATGTTATCTCTAGGGTGAGATTTTGGCTACTCTGCAAAAGGCAAAGGGTAGTTGGTAAGAGGAGCTGGGAATCTGAAGTCAAACTAGACTTGAATCCCACAGTCAAGTTACTCAGACATAGTCTCATAGTACTGTATTGTTTTCCTTTGTAACGTTACCAAATTATAACTTTATATTTACTTGTATGACTATTTGATCTATCTCATGTACATTCTTTAAGATATTTAAGGGTCAGGGTTTTTTCTAATCTTTTTATCCCCAGGACTTAATACAGAACTTTGCAAATAGTAAGTGTTCAATAAACATTTGCTAAATGAATAGATGGATAGAGGGAGAAAGGAAGAGATGGAGGGAGGAAGGGCAATAGATAGGTTATTGCTTGATTCTGAGCAAGTCCCTTAACCCTTTTCCCTCTCAGTGATTTCTATAATGGAAAGTTTAGAAATGCCCAAATAACCTCATTGGCTTGATATCATATAATGTGATCTCATCATTATTAGCGGTGCCCAGTTATTATCTGTTTCCCTGTACTGTGCAGTTTTGTGTTTTGATAGTCAGTAGATAGTCTCAGTTTACCCAACACTGTCACTCACTGTTTGCTGGGTGTGATGTCTCTCACTGGCCATATTTTAGAAACTGATAGGTAGCAACATAGCCTGTAGGATGTTTGAATCCCTTGCCTCTGGCAGATGCTAGACAGAAGGAGGAGATTCAGCAGTTATTACATCAGAGCAAACTAAATGCCCCAGGGGTGGGGGTTGGGGGGCATGGGGGCGTGGCACAGTTTCTAGGCAAAAGGTTGCAAAAATGTTTGGGAAATGTGAGAGTGAGAGTCTAGAAGGAGAATAACTTTCCTTTGGATATATATTCTAAATGACTTTTTTAAGTAATTCAGGAATGGGGTAGCATCCCGTCTAACAATGAGAAGGCCTTCCCAGGACATTTTAAAAGCCAAACTCCCCTCCACAACATTGTTTTGTTTCTGCCAACATGCTCTCACCAGCAGCGTTTGAGTGGTCTCATTGCTGCACCCTGGAGCTGACCTGGCTTACTGACAGTCCTTTGCATATTCTTTAGGGGATGATTAGGGCTGTCAGTAATTTTATGGAAGTGCCATCCTCCTTTCCCCAGGTTTCACAATCCCAGAGTTAAAACTGGGCCTCCCACCAGTCAGTCAGGAAACAAGATGCCTCAGACTCTTCCCCACTCCACTGTGGAGGGAGAGGGTGGTGAAGCTGGGTTCCATAGTAACTATAATCACCAAAGGGGACTTCATAAACGGTGGCTTGTGTACGTGCTGAGTTCTTGTACAAACTAACTAAGTAACATTCCTGAGAGATGGCGAGGATCTTAGATATTCTGTTAGAAACCAATATTCAGTTCTACAACGAGCTAGAAACTCAACTACCTACAAGACTGAGACAAATAATCAAATACGGATGACATACTGGTAATGAAATGCCACAGCAGATAATTAGACTTTGTAGCATTAGTCACTTGTGTTTTTAATATTCTAGTCAATATAGGCCTTTCTACTGGACCATTTCCCCCCTTGAAATACAACAGCCACTTTCTAATTTACAACAAATACAGGAGTAAGATCTGGTTTTGTAGTTTAGTATCAAAAGCAAAAACTGTAGCTATGTTAAAGCTTAGAGAGAGTGTACATTAACTAATTTCTTTTCAAAATTTTCTGCACCCAGAGAAGGAGATATTTAAGCATCCAGCCACCTAAAGGCCTATGCATCATACCTCTCATATATTGTACATCATCCTTTAGAAAATGTATCTTTAAACACCTTTCAAAATACAGGATTGTGGGGCAAGCAAGAAGTATTACTGATCCCAATTTACAAGGAATATATTAGGAGGCTTTTGGCTGCAACTAATGGAAAACCCATTTTACACAATAAGAAACTTATCTCACAAAATAATTGCAAATAGAAGCAAAACTAGTTTTTCCACAAGGAGAGGAAGTCAATCAGAATCACTACCGGACAAGATATAATTTACATATCTATCAGTTACCCACAACTTAAGTGGTTACAAAACCGCTCCAGGAGATGAACAGGGTTAGACTCTGGTAAGTTGAAAGGGTATTCCGTAGACCAGCTTGGGCAGAATTGTTCAGGGCAAGAACTACCTCTAATTTTCTCTAAGTGTCACAGTCCACTAGCTATTTTATTACTCAGGCGGTATCCCCAAAATTGCCAGGTGGACTGCCATTGGTGTCTCACCCAGCCCTGCTATAGACAACGCATATTTTCCACTAAAATGCAAAAAATATTTTATATCTTTAAAAAACAACAACAACTCTAAAACCAAAGAGAAAGTCAAGATCAGGTTTAAATACTAAAGAGTGTCAGCACATCAGGCTCAGTGTGACACTCTTGCAAAGAAGAACCTGGTCCAAGGTCAGAGTCTGGGCAAGCTTGAGGCTGGCCCAGGAGTGCTCTGAGCTTGGGTGAAGATGCTGAAACCAGATGGTGAGACCAAGTTCAGAGTCAAGATCATTCCGAGCCCTCCAATGCAGGTCCTAGAGATCTGAGCAAAGCATTTGCTGGAAGCCAAAATGGTCAAAAGTTGTCTCAGAGCATTCGGAGGTCTAAAGTCAAAGAGGGCATTTACAGATCACCTACAGAGTGACAAGCATGTCAGCACTTTTAGTGCAATTGGCCGATACATTGGCTCATATGTAGACCTTAGTTAAAAGCGCTATAACTTATTATATTTTTTCTTGTATGATGTATGACTGAAATAATTACATTTCTTTTTCAGATGATGTAAAGGCATAGTATTATTATCAACTAATTCAATTGATATAAAACTAAAAAAACCGCCTATGGATATCTAAAACAATAGCTTCATAACATTTTTTTTCCTAAGGTGATACATTTTATTGAATTACCCTTCACCTTTCTCGCTAGTACCGCTGGCAGAAGGTAGCACTAAGAGGGTTAAACATATGAGTATGTCCTCTTTAATCCTCTAACAACATTAAAGAGAGTGCGCTCACTATCTCCACTTGCCTCTTCAGTTCCACTCCCACCATTCTCCACCTTCCTCTGGGCCCAGAGCAAAAGTCTGTGGTTCTCCAAGTGTGGTCCCCTGGGCAGCAAGATCAGCATCACCTGGGAGGACGTTGAAATGCAAAATCCAACTGTCCTGCGCCCCCACTGGATCAGGAGCCTGTGTTTCAACGAGACCTGTAGGTTGGTGATAGTGATGCAGGCCCAAGTCCCAGAACCACTGGATTTCATCGTCAGACTCTCGTCTCCTCTGGATTGGGATTGGGCTCAGCAACCTGGGGGTAAAAAAGTACCTGGAGAGGTGAGAGGGTGGAGCGTGTGAGCGCAGGCGTCTTAATCCTCCAGCTTCCTACCTGCAGTCACATCAGGCTCCACAAACAAGGCAGCTCCTGTGGCTTTTGCCTCTCGACATAATGTGTTCCACCGGAGTTCTGGTAGCTGATCCTGCCCCTGGTGTCTTCAGGTTCCAGGGCTAGAAATGGCCTTCACTGTGTCTAGCCTAGAGGCACTGCCCTACCCTTGTGGCTTCCGCACATCTTGCCCACAGCTCTGTAAACTGCCCCTTGATTAAATTTTACTAAACTCTTCTCAAATTACCCATTTTAAGTGTGTCCTTGGTTTCCTGCCAGAACCCTGTCATTTGTGCCATGACTCCCATTTTGATGATAAGGAAACAGGCTCGGTGGACAAGCCCAACCTTGCCCAGGAAGAAGCAAAGATGGCCTTTGTTGACAGTAACAAATAGCCAGATAATTCTTCAGCAAAATGGGCTTGTTCGGGGGGAAAGAATTGCAATTTGGGACTTGCAGTCTAATGGAGAACTACAGGCAAGTCACGAGAAACAAAGTAGAGGGACACTCTTTTATCTGGGGACGCGCTCCTGTAAATGAAGAGTCCACTGGAGGAAACGGAAAGTTCACGCTATAGTGGACATATAGTTCAAAGCCTACATTGGCTGAGTTATGGCCGGGCAGGCTCCCACGGATAGAGCTGTTGCTGGGGAAAGAGGAATCTTTTCTTCCTCCCGCTGAGGTAGTAATGTAGTATTACTTGTTGGCTTATGGTACATAGTATTACATCTCTTCTTGTTGGCTTCAGAACTATGTGCTGAGTGACAGACACATGCATGAGATTTCTCTCTGCTAGTCTCCTGACTCCATTTTAAATGAGATTTCTTTTCATTAATTTTCATAGCTTGAAACCAGGGCTGCCAGGACACAAAGCCACAACCCTCTAGTCACATGGTTGGTTTTTCTGACGTGGCCAGCTCCCCATCCTGAGTCATCTCCTTAACATGAACTATCAGTTTGCCAGCATTTGATAAAGGAATAGGTCAGGAGCCAATCACGAATGAAAGAATATTCCAATATTCATTAGTGTGTAGTTTACTTTATCATCTATCTTCAGGGAGAGTAATTTTTGAATAAATAACCAAGAGACATAAAAAGTACATTCTGGTATCAAAGACTAAATATTGAAGGAAAAAAGAAACAGTTCTTCACAAGTTAATTTATAGGTGTAATGTATTCTAATCTAGAATTTCAAGGGACTTTTATAGAACTAAAGAAATTTTTTTTAAATTTTATCCAGAAAAGTAAACAGATTAGTATAGCCAAAATAATGTTTGCAAAAGGTAACACATGATGGGAAAGCAAAGTATTCCTAGTCAAACACATACACACATACACACACCCCACACACCACAAAACACTTAAAATTTATATTATAGCACTAGAATTGACATACAAGTCAATGGATAACTCAACTGATTATAAAAGAAGCATTATAAATCAAGTAGAAGGAGAAGAATCAATTAATAAAAGAGAAACTGACTTAGATATTGGGGAAAATAAATCAATTTAGATTCCCACCTCACAGCTCATCCAAGTAAATTCGACATGAATCAAAGAGCTGAGTGTAAAGAAGAAACACAAAATAAAATGACAGCAAAATACCATAAAAATAAGAAGATACGTTTTTTTTCTAAAAATTAGATAAGAAAAGGGTTTTTAAACTTCAAATAAATGAAAAAAATAAATCTCACGAAAGAAAATATGATTCAATGAGCTCAAAATCTAGTCAAAATGATAAGGCTAACAAAGTTATGAAAAATATCTTGGACCAAAAGTGCAATTTTTTTCTCAATGGATAAATATTTTCTGGAAAACACTAACATGTTTATAAAACAATCTGTAACAGATAATGGCTGACAATGAAATTACAAAAGACCAAAATAAAATTTTTTTTAAGAAGAAAATTCAATCTCACTGAGCATCCAAGAGTACAGATTCAACAAGAGAAGAATATGTTCAGAACCGTGGAGTAGACAAATTTTCTGTAAAAGCACTCAACAACCATTAACCTTAAATGGAAAAGATGGATAGACTGGAGTCTCTTAAAATGCATATCTTTTGTTCATCAAAAACACCACTCAAGAGAAAGAAGGCAACCTAAAGAGTAGGAGACAGTTGATACCTGACTGAGGACCCAGTCTAGACTATAAAAATTGCTTTATACAATTCAGTAAGAGACAAAACAATTTAAAAATGGGCAAAAATACTCAAAATACTTGAACAGACTGTTCACAAAAGAGGATGTCTCCTAATCAGCAGTAAACATATGAAAAGTTAAGTTGTGTGTGTGTTGCTTTTTGGGCGGGGGAGACCTTTACACTTTTGATACCTGCCTGGCCTCCCTATGTGTCTGTGCTTGTCACCTGGATCTTTGTACATACATACTGCTCTGTAAATAAATAAATACACCAAATAATAAATGCATTTGCATATCAACATATCTAGACCTACCTCGTTCTTTTCTACATAGGATTCCCTAGTACACATTTTTATAATCAAAGTTTTGAAAAATGCATGTTATTTTATTGTAAAGGAATTTAGATGCAAATTTTCAATTGGATTCAAGTGTCCTGAGTATGTTCCTATCTGCTCATTAGCTATGAAGTGGGATGTCTTTTAGGCTCTGTTTAATTTTTCATCAGAGGTGATTCGTGAAAGGGTACATCAGTGATCTGGAAAGCGTTCTTATCCTGAACGTTACATCCATAAAGAAGCCTATTGGCACCATGAAAAAGCAAAATTATGATTTAGAAACTCCCTTGAGGAAACTTGCTTTTCATACAGGATGGATTATTTATCTAAATGTCTCTCCATGATTTTTGTAAATATCTTTCATGCCCAGAAAACAGCAGTTGGTTGGAAATTTTGTGAATCATGATTGCCTCTATCACCCTAGCTATAGCTTAAATCTGTGATTATACTCAGTTTCATACATTGCTGTGTACTGTCTTACGTTCCAATCATTTTATGCCTCCCTAATTTAAACATTTAAGCTTCTCATCCCCCTAAGTATGGTAATTTCTTAGGAAAAACGGTAAAAAAAACCTTTTTTTAGATCTATATGTAGACAAAATAAAGCCCAGACACCCACGTGGCTCTGTCTGAGCAGGGAGTTGCTGGCTGATTGCAGCAGTCAAGAGTAATTACAAGTAATTCCAGTCTTGCTGGCATCTCTCAGATACCATTAAACGAGATCCAGTGCATAGCCCACAGTGTCACCTCTCCGTGTGTTCTTTTCCTAGTCCTCTGCATCCCCTGCTCTTCTCAAATCTCACCCCCAACGCTTCTCTCCATATAACATTCTAGTCTCTCTTGTTGAATATGCCTACAGTGATTATACTTTTCAGATGAACAGTTTAGATGCATGGACTAGAACTGGGCAGCGTATTGTAGCTGGGATTATTGTGGAAACCAAGGGAGAAGCTTTTTGAAGTTTGTTGGTTTTGTTCCTTGAGAAGTGGAGGAAAGTAACATTTACTGGGTGCATGATCCCTTGGAATACCCCTTCTTTCACATGTTACTTTGTTTAGGTAGAACCGCAGCCCTGAGAGGAATGTACTATTGTCTCCATATTAGATGTGAGACATGTAAGGGGCACCTTTGGTGTAACTGCCCACCTCCTAAGGAGCTCTACGTGCTCTAGGGATTGTCCTAATCCTCCTGTCATAAGACAACATCTTCTCTGGCCAATGCTGATTGGACCAGAGGTGTGAGCATGTGGTATGAGGTCCACCAATCAGATTTTTCTCAGAGAAACACAGAATCCGGATTCAGAGGCAGGTGGCTGGATCAGTGACTTGTAAGACAATGAACTCTCTCAGAGAGTGGGTCCTGGTGTCTGGAGAGTCTTTGCCTACTGCCATGGTGAGATGGGTGGTGCTGAGAATTCCCACTGCTGTAGAAACTGGGAGCAAATCAATGTCCTTGCTTACAAACAGGCAGAGAGATGGAGCAGCCTGGCAGCAGGTGACGTGGGGACAGCAAAGGAAGACTCAGAGCAAGCTGGAGGATGTGTTTGAGGTCAGGACCAAAAGAGAAGAACCCTTGATTAGCTGCTGCTGGGAAGCTTTGGGAGCAGCTGAAGGATTTGAAGATGAGCTAGGCAGGGGAAGCCGGATGACTCAGCGGGTTAAGCGATCGCTTTGCAGCCCCCGGGACAGAGGATCGAATCCTATCCCCGACCCAAGTGGACCCATATGCTGAACTGGGGTGTGCTTCCCATGCAGGAGGCCCCCAATTCAGTTCTCGCTTCCGCCCACCTGTGTGGAATGAAACCATGTTGACAACGGATGAAGTGCAACTATGGAGACTGCTCTGGGCCCTCCCCCTTCTCTCTGTCTCTCTCTGTCTCTGTCTCTCTCTGTCAAAAGCAATAAAATAAATCTTTAAAAAAAGAAAAAGAGAAAAGAAAATGAGCTAGGCGGTGTGCTGGGTCACCCCTCCCCGGTTCTTCCTATGAACTCCTCAGTGTAATCGGATGAGTCTCTCATGTTCAGGAGAGCAGGCTGTTTCTGGTGGTGATGCAGACTAACACCAGGGTCAGCGCTGGTGTGGGACCTGAACAGGGACTGGACAGGGGGGCAGCAGTGGCAGGTCCCTGTGGACAGAGAGCAGGTAAGGCTGGACTATAGAGGGAAGAGAAAGCTGGTATGAGCAGTGAAATGCAGGTGAGTGACAGGTATGTGTGGGTGGTGAGGGTATTTTGTGGGTCTCAGGACCCTGTTCTACCTCTTTTCTGAGGTCCAGATTTGCTCCTGCCCTTGCTTTCTGGGAGATATTCTTGTGTATTTACTATAAATTCTCTTTTTTTGTTGTTCATCCAAGCTCAAAGTTGGGCCCTGTTACTTGTGAGCAAAAATGTCTTACTAAGTACAAGGATGCTGTGGTTCCTAGAGATGGAGTACGTTGAGAAAAGTTCTGCGGCCACTTAGTGGTAGGAGTTGGTATTCACACCCATCTCCTCACACGACCCCCTCACACTCTCTGCTGTCTCACCGGCCGCAGGCTATTCCACAAACACACCAAGCTCATACCCATCCATCCTGGTGAAGTCTGGTTCCCCAGCTTAGAACTGGCTTGAAGGCCACTCCCTCGGCTCCTCCAAGTCTCAATTCAAATGTCACTCAGAGATAACAGACCTTGAAAACATCATCTAAAAGTGTCACTCTCTAACCTCTTCCTCTGCTTTATTATCACTTTAATAGCACATCACTGCTTGAATTTATGTTACCTATTTATGTGTATTCTTGTTTCTGTTCATCCTAGACACACACACACACACACACACACACACACACACACACACACCTCACAATATAAGCCCCTCCAAGGCTGGAATCAATTGTCTTGTCCATGGATGTATTTTCAGTGTGCTGACTAGTACTTGACATGTAAAAAGCACCCAACAAATATTTGTTTAATTTATCCATTTATTAGGCCCTGATCTATCTTTGACTTCCACGCTATTTTCATGGTCTCATCAGGCATGATACAATTCTAGAAACTCTTACTGGACCTAGGATAAAAATAATGTCTGGGGACCTCTGTGAAACGTGCTCATTATCGTTCAGGGACCAGGGGTGTGTGCTGGCTCTTCGTGTGGACTGAAGGGATGTGGGTGGAGGCAGCATGCTCCCGCCCAGCATTTGTAAGAACAGAGCTGAAAGCCAGTAAATTCATGTCTAGCTGTTCTCTCCCGATGGGTTTCTCTGACCTGGGAAAACAGAGCTTTGGTGACAGTGAACAAAACGCTTTTGTTCCCATGATACCACGCGTTAAATCACAAATGACATCTACTTTGTTCTTGGGTTAATGTTATTTTCTGGGTCTGTTCCTTGAGGCTGTTCACTTTAATCGAGCTCACTGTCCCCAGTTGGCCTGAGACAGGTGTTGGCTTGCTGCGGGCACCCTGCCCCCACCTGGTACGGGGGGGGGTGGGGGAAAGCTGCCAGGCCCTGACTTGGAATGCCCATATAGCGTCTGGAAGGACAAGCTGATGGAGTGGCCGGAGGAATGGAAAATGCTCTCATCCAAGCCCCTTTGGGCTTTTTCAGAGTATAATTTTGAAAATGTCCTATCAAACAGAGGGTCACTTTGGTTATGTTTTTCAGATTCTGCTCCCTACCACTAACACATATGTATACCGACCTTGATGGTAGCTCCTAACCAGTTACCCCAACACCTGCGTTGTTTAATCTGTTGCTTTTAACAATGGGCTAATGAAAGGATGCAATCCATGTGAGAGTGGGTACCAATCTACAACCAATATTGAAAAAATAAAATTGCACAAATACATAATAATATTAGCTTGCACCTGTATGTAACTCTTTCATCTTAGCTACTTTGCCTGCACTTATTTTTAATAGATCAGAAACTCACCGTGAGTAAATGGCTGCTTTTGGTTATCCGGCTGAGGTTAGTGGCAAGGCCAGAACTCAAACTCAGCTCTCTTGACCTTCAGATCAGGACTTTCCCTGCTGCAACGGCCTCCCTATCTTTACATTCAAAGAACGGCTTGCTATGAAAATGATTTTTCGGGGAAGCTGGGATGGCTCAATGGGTAAAGAGCTCACTTTGCAGCCCTGGAGACTGAGGATTGAATCCTGGCTCCGGCCCAGGCGGACCCATATGCTGAACTGGGGTGTGGCCCCCCAGTTGCTGGGGCCCATGTGGGAGGCTCCCAGCCCAGTTCCTGCCCTGTGCAACCCTGTGCCCACCTGTGGAGTGAAACTATATGGAAAAACTAATGCTGTCACCTATGGAGACTGCTCTCGGCCCTGCCCCTTCTCTCTGTCTCTCTCTGTCTCTCTTTCTGTCAAAAAACAATAAAAAAATAAATCTTTAAAAAAAGAAAGAAATACCAATGTTTTGAAGTCACTGTTAAAAAAAAAAAGATTTTTCTTGACTATGTCATATTGTTAAATAAGCAGAGTCTTTAAGGGCCCAAAACTCACACAAAGCTAAATCAGCAGCCTGAAAAGGACAACCTGTAGCTTTAATGTGGTAAATCACAACACAAAGTCAGCCACGGACCCAAGATGGAATGGCAGCCTCCTTCCTAATAGGAGCTGAGTCTGACGCATTGAAAAGATGCTGCAGAAACTTGCAGTTACATCCATTCCCACAGCCTGCGGAGCCAAGACCCAGAGCCTTCTCAACCAGCAGCGTGGCGTCAAAGTCACCACGTGGTTTGGTTTCACTAGTGACAAAGATCACTTTGTTTCCTGACGGAGTCCTATCAAAATGTAAGACCTGGACGTTGAAATGGCCAAGCAGATGCCATTCCGTCACCAGACTCCTGATAGAAAACCAAGTGGTGAGTTCAGTAACTCTACCTAATTCTGGCCTTTTTGAAAACATTAATAATTAATTCCAATTCTCCCTCCCTTCTACCACTCATTCCTGACAGACAAAGGGGCGGGGGGGAGGTCAATGTTTGCTTGAACCACCCAGATAATTGTTTATCTCTTCCACTTGCTTGGGCATGTTCTGAAAGCAAGGATCTCGATTACCACCAGAAAGTGGTGGCTTTCTGCCCTTAGCTCTCTGCTTTGTTCATCTTTTTTTTTTTTAGAAGTGTAATGTGACTATGGGAGGGACAGGCCAATGCCCAGAGGCTGAGACATGTCAACAGATGGGGTGACAGAAGGGGAAGGGCCCTGAGAACTACAGGTGGAGGAAAAGGCCTATAGGACAGAAAGAAAGCAGGAAGAAATGTCTCTGAACTTCATATTAAAAACCTAACATTTTCACCCAGCAGTTCTACTCCTGAGAATGTATCTTGAGACCAATCAGGGCCTAACCTGGAAAAAAAGGAAACTCCCCTGAGTGTTTACAGCAGGGGCACCCTTGAGCTGAATACCATCACAAAGCCTCTCCAGCTCTGTAGGCAGAGGGGACCTAGGTGAGAGGTGGCATTGTCAGACCCAGGACTAGGGCCACCTGACAGAAGCTGGGACTTCGGTGGACCTGCCGGGCAGAGGTGGAACAACTGAAGAGAACATGGCCCCCAGAGCCTGACCTTCACCCCTCCTCCCTTCTCCGATCTCCGACTCACACCTCCCATTGGACAAGCCAGCTGGAAATGGCTGACATGGAGCCTAGACGCTCAGCACTCAAGGGTCCTCCCACCCCAAGAGCAGAGTGGGACTCAGGAGAGGGAAGAAGTGGATCGGAGGGCTCGCAGGCCCGGGAAAGCAGCCTACAATGTAATGATATGTAGTTCAAGAAGTAAGGCTTGATTGGGAAACTGTCTGATTGTTACCAATCAATGTCACCCCATTAAATTTAACAATAAAATATAATAATATTTAAAAAAAAAAAGAAGTAAAGGCTTGCAAGGGGGTAGATGAAGTCATAGATGCTTATACTGAATTATAAAGAGTAAGTTTGGACTTAAGAGAACTGAGATAATCAAACACATCCCAGGAACAGAAGTCTTGGAAAATGAGAAATGTAGATGGAATAAAAGTTAGAGTTAAGAAAAATAAAAGTGGATTGCATATTTGTAACTGATAAGAGAAAGAGGGAAATGACCTTAGTTGAAGTAGAGAAAACATGCCAATATGAACTATACATTACAGCTTATTTTCTCACAAAATGAGCTAGGCCTTATGTATAAGCGTAGAGTGTCAACATAATTCCCTGTGATATGACACAGGGTGGGGGAAGTGACCAAGAATCATAGAAATTATATGCTTTATCTTGAAGTGTTACCACGTGTCCAGGCATGTGTTCAGTGGCTGTAGACCTTAGAGTCCATCTCCTGATAGATGATAGGGAATAAAAGATGAACGAGACAAAGAAACAGTAACACAAGGGGTCAGAGTGAAGCTATGATGTACCCCTTTGGGGACATGACCAGAATAAGACTAAAAATCATCAGGCAACTCTAAGGGCAGACTAACAAAGGACAAACTGGTTATTCTGCCAAGAAAAGCCTAAATAAACAAAAGCTATGAATTACATATCCATATATCACTAAAGAAATAGGAGGACAAAAATAAATTTAGAATAATACCACGTCATTAAAGATTTTTTTTTTAATTGTTTTTGACAGAGAGAGAGAGAGAGAGAGAGAGAGAGAGAGAGAGAGAGAGAGAGAGAAAGGCCCAGAGCAGTCTGCATAGTTGCACATCATTAGTTTTCTACATAGCTTCATTACACAGGTGGGGGCAGGGCTGTGCAGGGCAGGATCCAGGGTGACCCCAGTGAGAACTGAAATGGGAGCACACCCCAGTTCAGCATATGGGTCTACACGGGCTGGGGTTGGGATTTGATCCTCAGACCCTGGGGCTGCAAGGCGAGCACTCAACCCACTGAGCCATCCCAGCATCCCCAATGCCAGGTCTTTAAATTGAATATATTTAGACAAAAAACAAAACTAATGACATTGTCCTATTTTTCTCCTTTTGCTACAAAGTGGTTGATGCTAACTACTGGACTTTATGACCCCTGAACTTCTTCCTATTCCCCAGATGCTATGATCTTACCCTGTTTTGTTAAAGCTGTTTGTGTTCAGTGGACGGTAGGAGACAAAGACATCGTTAGGGTTAAGAGCAGATTGAAATTGAATTGATATCCAGCCAGGTGATAGACTTACCATCGATCACTCCAAATAACCCTGTTGGTAGTGGGGAAAAGTGCTCTCCTCACTAAAGGAAAGAGGAAGTGTACAGGCCACACCCTCATTACCAGTAGCCCCTTTCACTGTGTTTGTACCAGATGAACTTAACTGTCATTGGCTGCAGCCCTTTGGACCACACTTAGCACCCGACTCCACTACAACCAATCTCTAAATTGCTCAGAAGTTGAGAGGGTGGCTTGACTCAAGAAACATTGTCCAAATGGGGGTGATGATGAGTCAAAAGACGCTTGGTCTTTCTGAGAATTTGAGTGACATGCACGCGTCTATGGAGAGAATGTAGTGGCAGATTGTTCTGATGGCGATGCTGTGGTGAAGCTAGAGACTTCCTGATACCAAAAGCAGTCAGCTCTCAGGGGCCCTGTTCTGCAGTGTGGCTTTGTGACTGGTTTTTGAAAGCCTAATTTTGAGTCTTTCTTCTCCCCTCCCTATCTAATATCAGTAAGAAATCCTTTCCTGCTTAAACTGGTTAGAGCGGGTTCTGTCCTCGGAAACTGGCCCTTGACTAACACAAATGTAATGCCCGTATTAAAGGCATTACAGCCTTTTGGGGAGACAGGCATGTAAGCCAATCCTTCAAGACAATGCTGTAATTCAGGTACATACAGAGTACACCACGTGCATAGAGGAGTGAGGTCTAAGCTTGATGCCCAAGAATGAGTCACGGGAAGGTAGTACTGAAGTATGAAAACTGTGTACAGGAGGTCACAGAAAGACAAGGAGAGGAGGGCATTCCACACCAGGGAACTGGCAAAGGTACAGGCGATGAGAGCAGGCTTAGAGAGCTGCGCTGAGAGGCAGAACAATGAGAGAAAAGGCTGGCCAGGCTGCAGTGCAAATCAAAGACGCAGGTGTGTGAGAGCTGGAAGAAACTTCAGGAAGAATCTGGGGTATTTATCTCAGACATCCAAACACTGAAGCCAGAGAGAGAAAATGACCAGCTCAAGACCAACTTCTAGCTTCATTGTCTGGCTCCAGGCCAGTGTCCTTCCAGTTAATGTTTAGACATTAACTCCTGAATAGATCGTGTGACAGTGAATGTGACACACAAGAGAATGGGTTCGGTGTTTGTCTTGACAACATTGAGGCACCGAAGACTGTGAGACAAGATAGCTACAAGATAACTAGCGCAGTGGCCATAGATGGGTAAAGGGTCAAGGGAAATCTTGTTTTTATTTATTCCTGTATTTGCTGCTTTACTTATTTATGTGGGCCGAGCAAAATATTTTCTTCCTGCTCCCAGCCATCTGCTCTTTGTTCGAGGAGAACATAGTCTGACTCGGATGGGTTCCTGGAAGCAGGGACAAGAGGCCTGGCCTGTTTCCAGTACCAGGGAAGGGGCCAGAAAAGAGGCGAATGTTGAAGATAGAAGAGCCGGGGGAGTCATTGGGGCATGTGTGAAATGGGTGACTGAGGGTAGCAACCTCGGGTCCTTGTAAACTCCCGGGGACAGAATTGACAGAGAAGTCTTGCCAGAGGAATGAATTGTGCCACTTATTCAATTCCCTGCAGTTCTGAGAATCAGCACAATCCACGAGGAGGCGCAGGGGAGGCGGTAACTCTCGAATGAGGCGATGAGTTGAGCTCTTTGATGAGATGCCGATTGTCTCTTCATTAAACTCGGCTCTGGCCACCGCATACGTCTCCCTTCAGGAGAATCGATTTACAGTGCGATCGATGAGCTCTGAACAGCAAAGGTGACAGCTGCAAACGCAGGGCTGAGAGCTGGGGTCCTCTGCAGAGGGGTCTTTGTACCTCCTCTGCCTGCTCTCGCCTGCTGAGCCCAACGACAGCATCTGGAAATGTTCTCTTCCCTCAAAAGTGGGACGAGCTCCAGGTGCCCACACTTCTGCCGCTATTAGAGAACAGCACCGCCCACTGCCGTATAGTACACTGTGGACAACTGTACGCCCTTTGCACATAATTATGCAGATGTGTCACCATGTTAGAATCTTTTAACAAAGGGAAGGCCAGTAACTTCTCTATATAGCTCAGTCTTTTGCTTATCTACCTGTTATAAAACCTAACATCATATTATACTGATTTCTCCTCTTTTTATGTTTTTTATCCTTACTAATGTGTAAATTTTTCAAGAGCAGAGACCAAGGGCTATGCATCTTAATGTTCTCAGTGCCCAGCATGAGGCCACTCAGAGTAACAAAATGCCACTATTTAGTCAGATTATTTAATGAATGAGTGACATTTATTCAAGGGGTAAAAAAACAAACAACAACAACAACAAAACAGCAGCATATAAACACTAAGGTGAATTTTAGCAAAATACCAGAAGAGCACTTGGAGTTAATTCATAAACAAATAAAATGCATAGTGGGGTTTTTTTTCCCCTATAAATTTTGTTCATTAGAAATTTTAAAACCTTTTTATTTTTAAATAATTCTAGACATACAGATGGGTTGCGAAAATAGTACAGAGTTCACATACAGTATTCAAACTGTTTCCCCAAATGCTACCAACTTGCACAACAACCACAATACCATTATAAATATCAGGAAGTTGGCACTGGTATAATACTATTAACTAAAGCAGGGGGGGTTCAAGCTTTTGGTTCCCCTGGGCCACCTTAGAAGAATTGTCATGGGCCACACATAAAATATACTAACACTAATGATAGTTGATGAATAACAACAACAACAAAATCTCATGTGTTAAGAAAATCTACCAATTTGTGATGCCCCGCATTCAAAATCATCCTGGGCCACATGCGGCCCTTGGGCTGCAGATTGGGTAAACGTGAAATAAATTATATGCAGCATTTGAATTCCATTGCTTCCTCCCTAACGTCCTTATTTCTGTCCCAGGATGGAACCCAGGACTCCACATTTTGTTCCCTTATGTCTCCTTACTTTCCTTGCATCTGTGATCATTCCAGAGTCTTTCTTATTTTTCATGGTCTTTGCTTTTGAAGAGCCCTGGCTGGCAATTTTGTGGAATGGCTGTCTTTCTGGGTTGGTCTGATGTTTAGTGTGCTTAGACGGAGGTTATACATCTTGGGGAATATAGCACAGAAGTGATGCTGTGTCTTTCTCAATATACAGTCACAGGGCATATGACGTCTTATGACTGTCAGACCCATGCTTGGTTAAGGGCGTGTCTGCTGGATTCTGCTACTATAAATTTACCCCAAACCTTGGATGAGATACTTTGAAACTATGCCCATATACTGTTTTTCCTCACATTTTAACCCACTAATTCTAGCATCCATTAGTGGATCTTTCCTATAATGGTGATTTTTTATTTCATTTCTTCTACATTTTAAAATTAGAGTTCTTCTACAAGAAAGACTTGTCTCGGGAAAGCTGGGATGGCTCAGCGGGTAGAGCGCTCACTTTGAAGCCCTGAGGACTGAGGATTGAATCCCGGCCCTGGCCCATGTGGACCCACATGCTGAACTGGGGTGTGCCCCCAGTTCAGTTCTTGTCGGGGCCTATGCGGGAGGCTCCTGGCCCAGTTCCTGCCCTGCACAGCCCTGTGCCCGCCTGTGGAATGAAACTATATGGAAAACTAATGTCAACTATGGAAACTGCTCTGGGCCCTCCCCCTTCTCTCTGTCTCTCTCTGTCTCTGTTTTTCTCTGTCAAAAATCAATAAAATAAATCTTTAAAAAAAAAAGAAAGACTTGTCTCTTCTCCTTTTAAAAGTTAATTAACTAGTGTTTGTTTCAGTAGAGTTATGTACCAGGTGTGATAAAAAATAAGATGAATGTTTAAATAAAAAAAAATTTATTACAGGAAAAGGCACATTGCAATTAATTCCCCTCAAGATACTCCCCCTCACTTCTAACACACATATCCCATCGTTCTTGATACTTTCTGAAGTGGTTCTGAAAATCCTCTTTTGTGAGTGTCTTTAGTTGTGCTGTTGTGGCTGCCTTGATATCTTGAATCGATGGGGGAGAGCCCAAAGTCACAGGGTGTCAGATTCAGTGAGTAAGGTGGATGAGCACACACCGTCATGTTTTAATTTCACAGAAATTTATGTTAATGTGCTGTTCATGATCTATGACTTAGGGCACAGTTCAAAACATACCTTCTCTCAACCTTAGTTCATGACTGACTGACGGCACCAAACAAGTTTAAAACTTGTCACACACTGTTACTAAGGTCTGGCACTCCACTTCCTGCATTGGAACTCCCTGCCTTTCCATTGGATGGCACCCGTGAGCAGCACTCACTATCACCGTATTTTTTGATCACCCCTTGTGTATTTACATTGTTGTAAGCTGATCGCCGGGACTCTTTCATCTTGCAAAAATGAAACCCTGTTCCCATTAAACAACAGTTAACCTTCTCTCAGGCCCTGGTACCACCATTCTACTTTCTAGTGCTATGCATTTGAATACCTTAGATCAGGGGTTCCCAACCTTTTTATACCCTAGGGCGCATTCTAAAATATCAGTAGGGCGGCGGGCACCAGCTATTTCTAAGGATATTTATTATTGAACAAGAATAAAAAATAATAAACAAAAATAGTTTTAAAATAATAAATTTATTGTACAAATTATATACACACAAAGAAACATATATACAAAACGTAATACAAAGGAAATAAAAAACACACGTATAATAAAATCATTTAAAAAAACATAAAAGAAAACATTAAAAAAAAACAGTCTGTCAGTGTGATCTTTGGCATTGCATTTCATTGGCCAGTGCCTCGTAATTAGGAGAGTATGACAACAACCCTGTTAGCAAACAATTATTAAGATGCTCATCGGTAAGTCAAGATCTATATCGTGATTTTATTAAATTCATGTTTGAAAACAAAGATTCGCATAAATACGTTGACCCGAAAAATGATTTGATTTTATATGCCGCTTTTTTAAAAAATGAGAACCTTTCTTTGTCGACTATGTTCCATAAGTCCTCTGATATTAAGGATTTTAGCAAAATATCGTTCTTAAGGTTCAAAATTTCTAACTCTAGTTCTTCCGCTTTCCCCTGAACAAGGTCTGCAATACATGCAGCTAGTTCTATTCCATTTATTTGGCAAGTAAAAGGATTGATACAGAAGGAGACAATTGGCTCAATATTTGTAAACTGCAGAAATCTGTCTTCAAACTGTTTTTGAAGCACTTTCAGGGTCTCAATAAATAATGACACGTTTAATTCATTGTTACCTAGCATTTTCCTCATATATGGGAAGTGCACGAGAGACTTGATATGCAGATGTGATATCAACAAAGTCAATTTTTCGCGTTTACAGAGCTTATCATTTCAGCTATATGTTTGTCTTTTCCCTGCAACTCCAAATTGAAAGAATCCAATTTTTCTATGGTGTCAGCAAGAACACCCAAATCCACCAGCCAGCAAGAGTCTGTTAGTTCATCATAATTTTCATTTTTATCATGTATAAATGTTTTTATTTCTTCAATTAAGTTCACAAATCTTGTAAGAACTTTACCTTTACTGAGCCAACGTACTTCAGTATGCAGGATGAGATCATGTTCTTTATCTTCAGTATCTTCTAACAGGGCCTTGAAAAGTCGG
>PVKE010022739.1:0-25311 GCA_004027555.1 Craseonycteris thonglongyai
ATATTTATAGAGAGTAATTATTTTATCTTCAGTGCATATTTATTTTTATTTTACTTTTGACAGATAGAGAGAGAGACAGAGACAGAGACAGCTAGAGAACCGAACTGTGGGAACTCCCCAGTTCAGCATGTGGGTCCGCCTGGGCCGGAGCCGGGATTCGATCCTTGGTCCTCGGGGCCTCAAAGCGAGCGCTCAACCCACTGAGCCGTCTCGGCTTTCCCCAATGCATTTATTTTAATTTCTGCTTAAGTATTGGCTTCAAAGCTTGTGAAAATAGAATCTAGTTCCTCTCGTAGCAGAGACTGGTATTGATTGCTAATCTGTATTGTGCTAACCAGCTTTCTGTCCTAAATTACATCAGTGGGCCGAAATAGTGAACTTTTCTGTACTGCCACTGTTGGAATGTCATTCTTTCTCTGCGTTTTTATTAATGAAAGGAAGCAACTGGGCAGAGAGTAATGTGGGAAGGGGGTAACCAAGATTGAGTTTGGTTGTTTTCTGGGGTGGCAGCAGAGGAGTGATGGAAGAAAATTTGCAATTTGGTGATTTGTATATGTAATTTGATCCTTTTCCACTCACCGTCATTCAGAGCATCATTTTTTCCCATAATACAATGAGGAAAGAAAACTAAGCAGGCTCTGGTTTTGGTCTTAGAAGTTAAAGAATATGTAATGATTTTTAAAAGGGAACTGTGGTAAAGCTTGACTAAGTGGAGAAATATGGCTAATTGAAAGACTTAGTCAGTTGGTTTTAGGTTGATTTAGACCGGTGGTGTCCAACCTTCTGGTTTCCTGAAGCCACATCGAAAGAATTGTCTTGGACCACACATAAAATACATTAACACTAACTATTGCTGATGAGCTAAAAATAATAATAATAATTGCAAAAAAACTAATGATGTTTTACAAAAGTTTACAAATTTGTGTTAGGCTGCATTCAAAGCTGTTCTGGACCTCTTGTGGCCTGTGGGCCACAGGTGGGACAAGCTTGATTTACTTTGCTGAATAAAAAATAAGAAGTATCAGGGAAGCCTTGGATGGCTCAGCAGGTTGAGCACTTGCTTTGCAGTCCCGGGATCCTAGGATTGAAGCCATGTCCTGGCTATGTGAACCCATACACTGAACTGAGGTGTGCCCCCAGCTCAGTTCTTGCTGGGGCCCATGCAGGAGGCCCCTGACCTGGTTCCTGCTTTGCGTGGCCCCGCACGCACTTGTGGAGTGAACCTATATCGAAAACTGATGACCTACAACTATGAAGACTGCTTTGGGCCCTCCCCCTTCTGTCTGTCTGTCTGTCTGTCTGTCAAAAAAACAAACCCAAAACCAAACAGTAAATAAATAAATCTTTAAAAAAATAAAGAAATAAGAAGTATCCGTATTTCTTTGGAGCAGAATCCTGTATACCAGTTCCTCTCACTATGGCTACCTCTACTTTTATTCAGTGTGATGTTATTTAGCCTTAAAGTTACAGTAGGCAGAAAAGAGCTCATTACCTGTTTGTGCTAATGAAATAAGGTAATTATTTGCCCATAAGTGTTTTTATTTCAACATACTTCTCACGTGTATTTAATATGCCACATTATTTCCTATATAAACAATCCCTAGTGTTTTAAGAGGTATAGTGACCATGTTCTCAGTGACTTACAAACATTATAAACTTTTTGCAAGAAATTGAAATAAAGTTTTTCTTTTTGTTATAATTAGTGTCAAAAGTAATAGGATTTCTTTATTTTGAAGTTTTATTAGTCAGTATTAGGGTTTATGATTATGATGAATTCTTGGCACATTGTACCTTTTAACAGTAAGAGACTGCCCTGTGTTCCATCTAAGGTTTTTGAATATTATTTTATCTGAGACTGCTTTCTTTTTGTTAGTATACCTTCTGTAACGTCTTTACATTCCTTTTTGGCCTGTCATTTTGTTTTACGTCATGCTTTATAGGCAACATGTAGTTATTTTTTAATTTAATTGGTTTGCAATTTTTTTAACATGATATAATCTATTTATATTTATTGTTATTAACATTTAGTGATTTCTGCTATAAGTATCTTACTTTTTTGTCTCTTCCTTTACCCTCTCCTTCCTGCTTTGTATTGATCATCTGCCCCATTTTGAAGGTTTATTTATATCTCTTATTACATTGTATTTATTCTGATGTCTGTTTTATCAGAAATCAGTGTGACAACTCTACATGCTTTTCTCTGGATGCTGTCTGTTTGGAGTATTATTTTGCACCTTTTTACTTTGAGTCTGTTTGTCCTCGTGGCTGAGGTGTGTCTCTTGTAGACAGTCAGCATATGGATGGGTTTTGGTTTTAATCCAGTCTGCTCCTCTGCCTTTTTATTGATAGGTTCAGTCCATTTAAATTTAGGGTGATGATTGATGTATGATGATTTCCTGTAGCCATTTCTTCCTTCCCTTTTATTTTTTGTTGTCCCAACTTTATGCCCCCCCCTTTTTGTTCTTTTGGGGTTTTCTTTAAGATTTATTTATTGTTTTTGACAGAGAGAGAGAGATACAGTCAGAGACAGAGTAAAGGGGGAGGGCCCAGAACAGTCTCCATAGTTGCACATCATTGGTTTTTCCACATGATTTCATTCCACAGGTAGGAGAGGGGCTGCACAGGGCAGGAACTGGGCCGGGGTCTCCTCCAGGTGAGAACTGAACTGGGGGTACTCCCCAGTTCAGCACATGGGTCCGCACGGGCTGGGGCCAGGATTCGATCCTCGGTCCCCGGGGCTGCAAAGTGAGTGCCTAACCCACTGAGCCATCCCGGCTTCCCCGGTTTTTTTGTTTTGTTTATTATTTCTTGATTCAGGTCGAATAGCCTCCTTCATCATCTTTTGAAATGCTGGCCTTATACTGGAGAATTTCCTCTGCTTCTGTATGTCTGAAAAGGGTCCTTATTTCTCCTTCATATCTAAAGGTAAATTTTGCTGGATAGTTTATTCTTGGCTCATAGTTTCTGTCTTTTAAATTTTTGAAACTTTGGCTCCACTCCTTGGCTTGTAGAGGAGTTTTTGCTGAGAAGTCTGATGATATCCTGATAGGTTTTTCTTTGAAGGTTTTTATAATTTTATATATCTATATCTATATATATATATATATAATTCCCCACCTCCACCCCAACTGCCTTGTGGATTCTTTCTTTGTCTTTGATTTTTGACCTTTTTCAGAATAATGTGCCTTGGAGAAGATCTGCTAGAGCCTGGGTAGTTAGGGGTCCTGATTTCTTTTTGAATTTAGGGTTCTAGTTCTTTCCAAAGGTTTGGAAAGTTCTCTTCTGTTTAATATGAAGACTAAAGATCTATTTTTTATGGTACACCTATTATTCTAATGTTGCTCTTTCTAACTGAGCCAGGTAGTTCTTGTAGAGATCTTTCATTTCTCTTGACTCTCAGATCCCTCTCTTCCTTCTGTGAAATTTCCATGTTTCTATCTTCGATAGTGCTTATTCTTTCTTTGGATCTGGTCAGCCCTGTTTCCTATGCTGGTTAGGTCTTTTCTCAGTTCTATTATGCCTTTCATTTCGAGGAGTTCCTTTCGGTTCTTTTCTAAAGTTTCTCTTCTTTTGGTAAAGTAATCATTTTGTTTGGAAATTTTCTTACTGAGATAATTTAACTGTATCTGGGTACATTGCCAGCATTTTTTGAGCTGTCTGTGTGTCTTGAGAACTGCAGCCCTGAATTTTGTTTCACTTAAGTTATATGCTTCCAAATCTGTAAATTCCTTTTCTGGAGATTTTTCATTTTCTTTTGGAGTGGCTTTGAACCCTGAGGTATTCGTTGCACTTGATGCATTTTTTTTGTTTGTTTGTTTTTGTTTCACCCTAGGCTTGAGTACGTTTTCTCTCTCGGAGCTTTCCTAGAAGATGGGCTTTTCTTCTTTGACGCTGTTGTCTTGATCTCAATTCACCTCCTCTTTGGGAAAGTCAGGTGGGCCATGGTGTGGTATGCCTCTGAGATCAGGCAGTTGCACCTATGTTTGCAGTTTTCCTGGGCTCTCCTGTCTGTTTCCGGTTTGCATTGCAGGATAATTACAATTTGCCTTTTTCATCTCACTGTATAGCAGGTATTAGTTGGGGTTCATATGAGGGGGAGTGAGTTTTGGGAGAGGGTTAGGGGAAGTAGTTTCTGTGTTCATAAATTCTTCCGGGGAGATGAGGGCAATATGGTTACTACTGGTTACTACTGTTTTGTCTCCTGAGGTTGCTCCCCAAGGTGCTGGCTTAACTGATGGAAGGCCGAGCAGTTGAGGGTAGGGGTTAGAGATGGGTAGCAGTGGGCTGAGACACAATAGCAAATTCCTCTATCAGCAGGGGCCTGGCCTGCCAGAGTTTGTGCCCATGTGTGGCTCTGCCTCTTTGCTTTATCCTTAGCCCTTGCTCCCGCCTCTTCCGGGGGGTGTGCTCTGCTTTTCTGGCTGAGGGTTCTTAGAATCAGTCTCACCCAGAGCCAATTTGTGTTTGAGTCCACGGTACTGGCCTCAGGGTGCCGACCCAGCTAATATAGGGCTGGGTATGCAGGTTCAGCTGAGACGAGCCAATTCACCATGAGTATGAGAAGCTGGCCTACCGCCAAAGCAGCAGTGGCATACCTCAGCTTCTCTCTTTTCTCCCCAGCCCTTGCTTTGTGCTTCTTCCAGGGGTGTGCTCTGATTTCCTGGCTGCAGGTTCTTAGAATCACTCTCACCCAGAACCAATTTGCTCTTTTGAGTCTACACTATTGGTCCTCAGGGGCCTGGCCCAGCTGGCTGAGTGCTGGGCTGGCAGACTGGGCTGAGATAAGACGCAAATTCGACTGTGAGTAGGGAAGTTGGTCAGCGAAATGGAGGCATGACTCAGTCTTTCTCCTTCTTCCCTGCCCATGCCCACTTCTTTTCTAGGGCTGTACTTTGATTTTGAAAGCCAGTGTACTTTTCGCTCCACAAAACGCATCTGACCATAAGACACACCTAGTTTTTAGAGGAGGAAAACAGGAAAAAAATATTCTAAACCAAATAGTGTAATAAAATATTTAATAAACTGTAACAGAAAAACATTTGAACCACGTAAAGTGAACAGCAGTCCCCACTGTCTACTAGGAAACGCCGCCTACTACAAACTCTTCTCCAATCAGCACGGCAATAACACAGCCAGCAACAGCACTCACTCCTCGCTTGCAGCCTTCCCTCCTCCTCTGTACGATCTCCTCCTTATTGGCCGGGACCGCTTCTCCACGCTGCCACCATGGAATTGTAAGTTTCCTGCCTGGACCTGCTCTCCTTCCATTCAGTCCCTGCTTTCTGATCTGGCTGCAGGCTTCCCCACGGCATCATTAAGGTCCCCAACGTGCACTCTTTTTTTGCAGTATTCGCTCCATAAGACGCACACACTTCCCTCCACTTTTTTTTGGTGGGGGGGGGAGTGCGTTTTATGTAGCGAAAAGTACAGTAGTTTACCTCAGAGGCAGTTTGTGTTCAAATCAGCTCTGCAGTGCCTGTGGGCCACAGACTCCCTGCATAGAGCTGTGGCTGGGGCCCTGTTCCTTCTCTGCCCTAAGCAGTTCAGATGCCTCTGCTACATCCCTATTCCACCTAGAGCAGGTGTTCCAAACGGGGCCACTTGGGTTCAGATTTTTTAATTGTCCAGTCTCATGGGCCTCCACTCTCATCAGGTCTTGACTTCCAACCCTCCCCAGGATCTTGGCTCCACTTTGTCCCCAGTCCCCCAAACCCTCTTCCTCTGCCAGTCCCGGGTCGTGTCTCCTCACTGCTCCTTCCCCTTCTTTCCCTCTCACCTTATTTTCTCTAACCTTCAGGTGTTTTGTTGCAGTGTATGATCTTGCAACTGAGGCTGTGCTTCTCAGGGTGTCCCCGGTGGAGTCCCCTTTGTTCGAATGTCCCTTCCTGGAGAGGTTTCAGGGTTCTCTCACACCGCCATCTTAGTACCCCTGAAGGTTTATATTTAGTGTTAAAAGAAGTGTAGCTCTCTATTTCTATTCTGTTCAATTTTAAATGTTAATTTAGTTAGGTGTAGATTTTAAGTTCAAGATAATATTTCCTCAGAACTTTGAAGTTGCGCTGCTTCATTGGTTTTTTTGTACCTGTTAATGATATTGTGACACAGGTTTGGTTCTTTAACCTTTGTAGGTAATTGGGTTATTTTTTTTCTACCCCAAAACTTTCAGGACTTTTTGTTAAATGTCACCATAATATGTCTAAAAATTTATGTCATTTCCCCAATTTTAGCAGTTTTCCTAATATTTTCTTAGATACTCCTTTCTATGCCTTTTCTTCTGATCTTCAGATAAATAAATGTTGGAATTTCTGGATTTATATACTGCATGTCATTTAACTTTTACTACAAAATTCTCACTTCCCTATCTGTTTTCATTGCATTTTGGTGGACTTCCTTGACTCCACCTTCTACTTGTTGATTTGCTCATGTTATGCCCATTCTAATGTACAACCCATCCATTGAGTTGTCGTAATTTTTAATGTTCAAGATGTCTATTTGGTGCTCCTTAAAAGCAACCCCCCTTTTTAATGACTGTGATAGCCTCTCATTCCTCTGATGTTAACTTTTCTATTTGCTTGGTTTACTCTGCTTTCTTTAAAACTAATTTTTCTGTTTAAGTTTACTGCCTCTCTTTTATGGTATTAGTAATAATTTCCCTTTATATTAGCAATTCTTGACAGTGTGGTCTCTTAGATAACAGGAAAGGTATGCCTGTCACTTATCTCTGAATGTAGGGGATCCTTACTCCTTCTGGATGACACAGGCTTACTCCAGTCTGACTAATCCTTTTCTCAGTGGACTTGGAAGACTATGGAGGTTGTTTCAAATGCAGTTTTCCAGAAATTACCTTAATAGTTGCCCCCCAGAATCCACAGCTACATAAGAGTCTTCTGATTTTTACTATCAAAGTTTATGGAAGACAATTAAACCTATTGACAAATGGAAGGTTTTGTATTAGTCTAATAATTTATTGGTGCTTAATTAGAGACTTCTAATATTTACTGTCAAAGTTTATGGAAGATGATTAAAGCTATTGACAAATGGAAGATTTTATATTAATCTATTAGTTTATTGGTGCTTAATTAGAGACTTCTGATTTTTTTTTTAAGGAAATTTTTGTTTGTTTGTTTGTTTTTATTGGTTTTTGACAGAGAGAGAGAGAGAATGAGAGATACAGAGACAGAGAGAGAACTGAACTGGGGAAACTCCCCAGTTCAGCATATGGGTCCGCACAGGCCGGGGCCGGGATTCCATCCTCGGTCCCCGGCGCTGCAAAGTGAGCGCTTAACCCACTGAGCTATCCCGGCTTCCCGAGACTTCTGATTTTTACTGTCAGTTTATGGAAGACAATTAAAGCTATTGACAAATGGAAGATTTTTATATTAATCGATTAATTTATTGGTGCTTAATTTCATTTCTTTCATCTTCCACATCCTAGTCTTAAAATATGCATACGGTATTCCCATACTAGCTGTTTAATATTCTGAATTTAGTTTCCTTCAATTTTTTTGTACACTATAGTTTTTAAAAATAACTATAGCTGTAGTTAGACTAAAAGAAAAAGGAAACAAAAGGTAAATGGATAGAAAAAGCAGCAAAGATGAATGAAGCAAAAGTAAGGGAGAAAAAAGCAAGTGGAAAAAAGGGTTGCCATGTTTTCTTCCTGACCAAGATGCCCTGGGCCCCTAAGCAACTTGGCTTTCATAGCCCTTGTAAGTTATTTGTGGGGGCAACTATTTCTGCCTTTGCTATGTCAGTATTTACCTGTTGGAGATAAATGGATTCTTACATAATCACATATTTTTTAGAGCTGTGTGTTGTTGACAAAGTTTTGGGTAAACACATGCCACAAAGTCTTGAACCTAGTAACAAGAACCTAGACAACAGAATTGTCTGTAGAGATGTTTTCCACGTATTGACTGACATATTCGCAGCTGTCCTTAGTGGAGATTAAGTGCCAACTCTTCCATATTGTACACGTGAAGTATAAAAGATTGGTCATCCAGGAATCAAACTCTGAAACAAAGATAGAAATGCAAAAAGATTATTAAGCAATGGTAGAATTTAGAATTGGGATAACAACTGTAATGATGATGCAAAGTACATCTAATGTCTATTCTACACTGTTGACAAATAGCCTAATGGAAAATTAGCAACACATGTGAATAAGTGGTTCTCAGAATAAGACAACAAAATGGACAATAAACACAAAAAAATTTTAATTAATAATAAGGAAAATTAAAATGAAAATAATGGAATATTATTTTATACCAAGGTTTTTCAGCCTTGACACTACTGATATTTTGAATTTGATAATTCTTCATTGAATGTGGAGTGGAGGGTTGTACTGTGCATTATAGAATGTTAGCATCCTTGGTATCTATCCACAACAAGTAGTAGCTCCTTCTGCCACCCCCACGTGTGACCATCAAAATGTCTCTGGACATTGTCATAATTGCACTAGAGGGTAAAATCATTCCTGCTTGAAAATCACAGTTTTATACCCATTAGACTGGCAAAAATGAAGCATAGTTATCACACCTGTTGCTAGCGAGAATGGCAGGAAAGTGAGTGGTACACTAATGCACTACAGTCTTTTTTTTTTACAAATCTGAGTGGTTTTGAAATTAAAAGTATATAAACCTTTTGGTATTAATTTTACTATTGAGATTATTCCATGAAGATATTTATGTGAAGCAACCTGCACTGTAAACAGCCATTCGACCCTCCCATTTTTCTTTTGTCAGTTTATTTACCGTAATCACTGTGATCTGAATTTATTCCTGAGTATTGATGAGTATTTTTATAATGGTTACTTCTCATTTCAGAACTTTCTTGATAGAGCCCAAGCAGCCAAGAACAAAGGCAACAAATATTTTAAAGCAGGAAAATATGAACAAGCTATTCAGTGCTATACTGAAGCTATCAGTTTGTGCCCTACAGAGAAGAATGTTGACCTTTCCACATTTTATCAAAATAGAGCTGCTGCCTTTGAACAGTTGGTAGGTATTCTAGGTGGTTTTTCTGTTCTTTTTGTTCCTCTTTATTTGTATAACATGTTGGTTAATGTCACTCAAATAAATCTAATAAATATTTTGAAGTTGTCTGGAAATTACAGGATTTTTTATTTGTTTTAATATCCTTTAATTATATAACTTTCTTAAGAACAAATTTTAGTTTTGCTCGCTACAAACGTAATTCAGTGATATATATATATATGAGATTAAATAAAATTAGCTAATACAGAAAGTTAAAGTTTCTGGTGAGCCTATCCTCCACAACAGTTGGAGGCTATTTCTTCAATATTTTGTCTCTCTCTATATATAATGGTAGCAAAAGTTGGGGAAGAGAGACCAAGGATGAATTTCTGTTAAACATATTGTTCGCAATATTTTTTTTTTTTCAGTTGCCACTATATCTTGTACAGCTTTCTCAGCACATGCAGATCTGTTTCGTTTTTGTTTAAAGGCTATATGTAGTAGCTGTTTGATGATTGTATAGTGGAAAACATCTTACTGATAAGTTTTGGATTGCTTCCTGTTGTCCCTATTGCATTCAGTGTTGCAGTAAATATTTTTGTTTTGTTTTTCTTGAATACTTTTGGGCGGCTAAAATTCTAGAATAAAAGTTCTAGAAATTGAAATATAAAGAGATTTCATCTGTACCTACTTCCAGCAATGATATATGAGCAATGAGCATGCTCATTTTCCTATATCTATGATTATCAGCCTTAATAGCATTTACCACTCTGATAGGATAAGAATACTCTCGTATTATTTTAACTTATTTTAACTTTTTGAGATGTTGCTGAAGTTGACCATCTTTTTCTGTTTATTGGGCATTTGTATTCTCTGCATTATTTGTTTAAGCAAATTTTATTGACATTTTTATATATGGAAGGTTAGTATGGTAGGAGCTGGGTCTATAAAAGCAAACAGTGATGCATAGAACTTGATAGCTAAACACTGAACTACTAAATGACATTTTGATAAATGCTTTGAAGAAAGACAATTCTGTAATAGAGGAATTACTGGAAATGAGATTGGTGTGTAAAACATTGGGGAAGAGAGTGTTATAGGGGAAACAGTATGTATTAATAATTGCTCGGAGGTAGGAAAGAGTGGTATGATACATGAAGTATAAGGGATCCTGGAGTATAAAGCAATGAAATTGGAGAGGTATCAGAGGCCAGATCAGGCAAAGCCTTGTAATGACAAGGAACTTGGATTCGATTCTAAGTGTAATGGGAAATATTTAAGTTTTTTAAGTAGGGCAGGGACATCATTTACAATTGCTCTTATGTTCTGTCAAGACTATATTGGAGGGGGAGACAAAGTGGAGGCAGGGAAAGTAAGGATGTTGTAGTAGCCTAGGTGAGACATGAAGAAAAGCTGAAGACCAGCAGCACTGGATGCGAATATAAGTGGGAATTTTAATAATAGCGGGGTGGGGAAAGAGAGACAGTTAAGTAGGCAGTTGACTTGAGAAATATCTATTTTAGGAGAGTGGGTTGGCTAAAGAGATAAATTTGGGGTGCATCTAATGTTATATAATGCCAGAACAATCGATGTAATCACCTAGAGAGAGAAGAGATGAGGCCCTGAGGATTCCAGTGTGTAGAGACCAGGTAGAGGGAGAGAATTCAGCAAAGGAAATTGAGAAGGAGCAGCCAATGAGGTAGGTGGAAATCAAATAGAGTGGTAACTCTTTGGAGGTTTGGCAATAAAGAGGAACTGAGAAAGGGAGTAATAGTAGCTATAGGGAATTATGGAATAAAAGTTTTTATTTTATTTTTTAAAGAATTTTTATTGTTTGAGAGCTGATAGAGAAGACGGGAGGGCCCAGAGCAGTTTCTATAGTTGCATATCGTTAGTTGTGACATGGTTTCTTTCATTCCACACAGGTGGATGTGGGACTGAGCAACAGTTGTTCTGCAGTTCAGCATATGGGTTTGCACGGGCAGGGCCCAGGATTCGATCCCTGGACTTCGTGGGTTCCAAGGCAAACACTCAACCTGTTGAGCTGTCCTGGCATCCCTAAAAGGAGAGTGTTTAAAAGAAAAACTAGGGACAGCTGGGATGGCTCAGCGGGTTAAGCACTCGCTTTGCAGCCCCTGGGGACCATGAATTGAATCCCTGCCCTGCCCTGTGGACCCATATGCTGAACTGAGGCATGCTTCCCATGCAGGAGGCCCCCAGTTTGGTTCTCACCCCCACCCCTGGTTCGGCCCCTGGCTCAAGGGGGTGCCCCTCCCATGTAGGAGGCCCCCCAGCCCAGTTCCCACCCTGCTCAGCCCCACTTACCTGTGAGGAACAAAGCCATGTTAAAAACTGATGACATACAGCTATGGAGACTGTTCTGGGCACTTCCCCTTCTCTCTGTCTCTGTCAAAAACAATAAAATAAAGCTTTAAAAAATATAAAAAAGACAGACAATACTAGAACAACTTTTTTATTTTTTAAGCTGGGAATGATTCAGTAGAGAAGATTGATGGGGAGGCAGGGTGGCTAACAGTGAAATCCTTGAAATGGGGAGAGTGTGAGTCGGTATCACATGTGGAGGGTTGGTCTTTGATCAAAAGGGCTGCTTCTTCAGTTACAATAGGAAGGAAGAAGATGATATGAGCACATAGATGGCAGGTAGGTTTGTAGATTTGGTGGTAGAAAGATGGCCTAAGTATGTCCTTTGCCTATTTTTAAAAAATCAGGTTGGTTATTTTCCTTACAGATGTTTATATGAGCTGTTGTAATGTATTGTGGATATTAACTCTTCGAATGTATTGGGAATGTTTTTTTTTTTCTATTGTGTGACTCTCCATTCAACCTGTTAAGTTTAGAAAACTGATTTCTGTCAAACAGTACTTCCTTTAGTGTGACTTTAAAAAAAAATACTTTTGATTGCAGCAAAAATGGAAAGAAGTGGCACAAGATTGTACAAAGGCTGTTGAACTTAACCCCAAGTATGTGAAAGCTCTCTTTAGACGTGCAAAAGCCCATGAGAAGCTAGACAATAAGAAGGAATGTTTAGAAGGTGAGAGTATTTTTATGTTTCCATATGAAAATTACAAAAGGCTTTGTAGTCATTGGTAAATTTATATGAAACTCTGTTAGTAGAGAAATCATTTGTACATATTTAAAAGTTCAAATCTTCCCTAATTGAGACTTTGTTTCCTGGTTTAAATTGAGATTGCTGGCATTTAAGTATTGTCTCTATTCCCAACTGTGAAATTAAATGAGTATTAAGATTTGGAGTTTATTTGCCACACATTTGAAACTTGGTAGCTAATGAGTATCAGTGTAATTCCATAAATAAGAAATCAAAAGAGGTTTTAGTAAGTGATAGTATTTCTAAGATTCTTCATGTTTTTAGTTAATATCTTACACAGTTTTCAGATGAACCATTAAAGGAAGCATTGTTTCTTGCTCATGGTATTTTATACTCAATTAGAAATTATGTAATTGGTCCAGAACATAACATGAATTTTCCATTCTTAGTAAATATTGTAAACAGTCTGTGTCCTCTAATTGGCCGTATTTGCTACCAAAACTTTGAGTATAGGCTACAGGCTTTTTAAAGTACATTCTTCTGGGTGACAAACCAAAGTGTAATTTCTACTGTCTAAAATGCTTTCCACTACACATTTAAATCTGACATATTTAAATTAAAACCGCAAATAATCAGATAATTTAGCCATTATTATTATTATTATTATTATTATTAAGATTTATTGGTTTTGAGAGAAGGTGAGAGAGAGAGAGAAGGGGGAGGGCCCAGAGCAGTCTCCATAGTTGTACATCATTAGTTTTTTGACATAGGTTCATTTCATACAGATGGTTGTGGGATCACATGGGGCAGAACCAAACTGGGGGCCTCCATCATGGGAGGCAAGAACCTTTGCCACCAACTATCTGAGCAGTTACCAGTTAGCGTGCTGCAGTTCAGCATGTGTGCTTGAACGGACCAGGGCTGGGTTTTAATCCCTTCAGATACCTGAACCTGTTGATCCTGGTATCCCCATAATTTTTTTTAAATAACATTTAAAAGGAAAATATTCTGTTTTATTTTTTGAATTCTGGGGATTACCAAATGAGAGTGGTTAAGAGAACATTTTAGAAAAATTTGAGGATTTGTCATAGGTGGAAGGAATATTTCTATGGATAAGAGAATTCTGGGTTTTGACCCAGACCTTGAGGTTTTTAATAGATAATTTGTAGGGAAGAGGTTAAATGGATTTTAGATTGGAGAAATGGGATGGAGACAAGACATTGGTATTGACACTGGCCAGTTTATCAGGGGAGCATAACAACAGATTGACTTGTTTGGAGGAGCAAGGATTTGAAATTTTAAGAAATTGAGTTAAAAAATAGAGGAAATAGCCATCGTTTGAGCACTCTGAATGAAAGGTTGAGAGGTTAAGGAACCATTCATGTTTTAATTTCGAACATCAGTATCTTGAGCTATGGCATAACCATATACAAATGCTATTTTGAAGTAGGTTTGAGAGCTCTGGCAAGATGGCTTTGGAAACCAGGAATAACTCATAAGGCCTATAAAAAAAAGTCCAGACAGGAGAGAACCACATTATGTTGATTTAGCCTGCAATTACTGGCCCAAAGATAGTGATCCTGGTTTCCTTGTTTTTATTTGCTATGTAAAAATGTTAGAGCTGTGAGCAACATCACAAATGATGCAATATAGTCCCTTTCATTTCACAGGTTAGGAAAGTTACTCCCACAGAAGTGAAGTGACTGAGCTTTGAGTTTGGTCATAGAGTATATAAAACTAAAGTGTTAAGAATCAATTTATTGGAAATGAAATTGATAGCCACATAAGTGAATGGATTTAGTTTGGCTTTCTGTGGTAATGGTGTGCCCATTTAATACTGTTAATCATCTTGGCAATAATTTCATATCCTGGCTTTTCCATCATTTCCAGATGTCACTGCGGTTTGTATATTAGAAGGGTTCCAAAATCAACAAAGCATGCTGTTAGCTGATAAAGTTCTTAAACTTCTTGGAAAAGAGAAAGCCAAAGAAAAATACAAGGTAAACTAAGAGGACGTATACATTGTGAATGGTCATTTCTAATTTATATTGCTTAAAATTGGGCATGTTGGTAATGATAACTGTAATTAGATCTGGATTATATTTCTTTTTCCTTTAAACTTGGGTTTTTGTGGCTTACCTTTTGTTAAGGAAGTAGGTAGGCTATGTCCAGTATTGTACCTAGAGAATACTGAAAGAATGTGCCTACTATATTAAGAGTTAAATCAAGTCTATCACCTGTTTTTATAAATAAGATTTTATTGGAACTCAGCCACTCACATTATTTTTGGCTGCTTCTAAGCTACACTGGCAGAGTTGAGGGGTTGTGATAGAGGTTGTATTATCTGAAAAGTATAAATTATTTACTGTCTGGCCTTTTATAGAAAAAAATTGCTAGTCCCTATTCTATATCATTGAATTTTTTAAAGGTAAACTATATAAATGGGCATTGGTTTTAAGCAGTCAGTAGTAGATGGTTTTATTCAAGAAATATTTATTGAACAAAGCTCCACGGTGGGCATTTTAGAAGGGTGAGTCCAGCGATCATTGACCTTGCCCTTACAGAATTACAATTTAGTGAGAGAGACTATTAAGTATAAAAGGCATGATATGCTAAAGTGTCATGGAAGGATATAAGTACGTAGAGTGCTATGCTATGGGAGTACCACGGATATCACTAAACATCATTGGAGATTTTCTGCTGAATTTCAGTGATTTAGCAATTGTTTCTTTTATCTTTAATAAGTTGCTTTTCTCAAATTAATTTAATAAGCTGTGTGTATTTTTAACTTTACATCTCTGAATATTAGCTGAGTTAAAACAGGTTTCTTCACTTGCAAGGCTTTCATGTGCCAGGATATGTTATGAATCTCTTAACAGGAATATGGCTGTATTGGTTCCCAGTCTCTTTAAACTATGGAACCTTTTTTCCCCTTGAGCATCTCATGAAACTGGTGTTCCTCAAAACACTTTGTAAAATGTCTTGGTAGAGTCTCACAAATTGAACCTCAAAGGAACCTAGTTTCCTTGTGTATACTTATTTAATGTTATTGTTGAGTAATTGTACTGGTTGAACTGAAGACTGGTAAGGAAATGTAAGTTAACTTAGGTTTACATAGGTTCCAAATCAGTTTCCACATTGATTTTCTAATCTGTTTGTATGCTACTTTGTAAATCACAAAAGATTTTTCACATTACTTTGATTTTTTTTTTTACAACAACCCTGTAAGATAAATAAGGCAAGTATTTTTGTTGCCATTTTAGAGATGGGAAAACTGAAAATGACATGTGCAAGTTCATATAGCTAATAAGTGACAGAGCTAGGATTTGTATCTTGTTACTTTGATACTTAAGTGCATTACTTAGAACATTGTTTTCATTTTTAATTTGTAACTATGTTAGGCAGGATAGTGATAGCTTCATTTCTAAGCTGAAATCAGAAACAAAAAGACATTAATGATTTACTCAGTGTCCAGTAAGTACTATTTAAATTTCTATTTAAACTTTTTCTCTAAAGTGGTAAATGATTACCAGTATACCAGGGCCATCCAGAAAAAAATCCAGCCATTGTCAATATAACGAGAATGGTTACATGGCTGGATACTTTCTGGACAGCCCTCATATATTCCTACTCAAAATTTTTAGTGAAGTTCTAAAGTTAGGCCTATTTGTCACTTGATGAGTGACCATTTGATTTGAAATAATTATTTGTATAATCCTAAATTAAGACATAATTGAATCTCTCCCCACAGAAAATACCAAGATATGGGTTTACCTTAGATATCCTGTTCAGTTATCTTGTTTCCCAATGTCATTCAGTGTGGAATAGATCATTTACACATAACTAGATTTCTTTCTCTATTTTTTTAATAACTATTTTTTTTTTTAATTTTTAAACATTTATTGTTTGAGAAAATGAGAGGAAAAGAAAGAAGGCAGGCACAGAGCAGTCTCCATAGTTGTACATCATTACTTGTGACATAGTTTATTTAATTCCACACAAGTAGATATGGAGCCACACAGGGTGGGAACCAAACCTGGGCCTCCCCAAATGGGCTGCAAGGCCCCCTGCTGCCATGTACCATCCTAGCAGTTAACTAACTGCACTGCAGCCCAGCATATGGGTCTGCACAGGCTGGGTCCAGGGCCAGGGCTGGAATTCAATTTCCAGACCTCACGCCTACAAGGCAAGCGCCCAACCAACTGAGCTATCCCAGCATCCCTAGATTCCTTTCTTTCTCTTCCTGCAAATACAAAGACATTAAATCTACCAAAATAACAGGAATAATATTTGTTATACATTTTAAAGTGTACTACATTTTAAATTTCAAAATTGGGGGGTTGAATTTGGTAGATCAAGAGCCAAAAATATTGTGAGAGACCTTTGGATGTTATTCCCTCTTCTCTCTTTCTTTAAAACTGTATCATCCTAATTGTACTATAAGGAGAAACAGACTAGTCCTATAATTATGCATAACGTTGCCATGCCAAAAAGTAATAAGCAGGAAGTGTGATTTTATTCTGACTTTCAAAGGCTCTTTCTGTAATAGAGATCTTCAGATATATTATAGGACAGATAAAAAACCCATGGGAAATGGACTTAACATTTTAATGCCTGTGCAAGATGGGGTCTTGAGTAGTAAATTGAGATTTTGTCTTCTATGACGGGGACCAAAAGAAGGAGATCATTTTAACTCAGCGGTTATTTGTCTCCTATGTCTCAGATTTTACCTTCTTTTACTTGAGTGGTTGTAAGAGTTCTTAATATTTTATGTCTTTGGAGAAGGGAAAGGTTCTCATTTAGAACCTGCTTGAACATCTAGGACTGATAGCTTTACCATTTCCACTATCTTATGGCTTGAAGCCTATATTATCCTTCAGTTATCTAAAAAAGAGATACTGACTTTAATAGCCATCAGTCTCAGTGTTCTACAAATGTACCTGCTTCTTTGGTTAGTGTTTTCTCATTTTGATATATTGAAACATGATTAAATATTTAAACGTGATTAAATTTCAGAATCGTGAACCACTGATGCCATCTCCACAGTTTATCAAATCTTACTTCAGTTCTTTCACGGATGATATAATTTCTCAACCCATGCTTAAAGGAGAGAAGTCTGATGAAGATAAAGATAAGGAAGGGGAGGCGTTAGAAGTGAAAGAAAAGTAAGTGTATCAAGCATAGTATCTGCTTAATGTTTTGGAGTCATATTTTTTGTTTTGTTTTGTTTTTTGCTGCCATAGTGCTTAAATGGGGTTCTTAAGTCATCTCCAAAACAAAAAAAAAGCTCTCTCATAGATAGATAATAAATACAATAAAAATTACATATATAATAATATAGTAGACTCTCAGTTAACCAGCATCCATGGGGATTGGTAGATGCTGGATAAATGTAAGTAGACTCTTAATTTTTTTGCCAGTTGTTTGAATTCTAATTAATGGAGTATCTGCTGTAGTAGTATTATTATAATAAAAAAAACTTCTTGCATATATCTTTTACACCCTGAGAGTTATTTGTCTGGTGACTTAAGGTTTTACTGCCAGGAATCCATCTGCTTTTAGGGTCCTACATGATATTCTCAAGAGGACCCCCCCCTGGGTCAGGTAATTGGCTATAATTGATTAGGGATACTAACTTGGGAATTACCCTATAGCCGAATATCCAAAAGTTTTAGTGCAGGGAAGTTTATGATTTATAAACTGTGAGATGCTGAGGAATACCCAAAAGAGTGACTCTTCAAGTTTATTTCTGCTTGCCGAGAAAAATGCCTATCTTCAGGCTTCTTGTGTTTAATCATGTGGAGACTTGAAACCAAAGTACAGTATCAGATGCCATGTTTACAACTGCAGACCAGTGATATAATCTAGTATATAAACCACTTAGCATGCTTACCCATTTATATTTATCAGTACTTATAAGTTTAGCACTCCTTTATAAGGGAAAGTAGGCTATTCATGGCAATAAGACATATTTTAATGAATTTGGAAGAAAAGGTAATATTGTTTCCATAACAATGGATAGTTTTCCATCTGTAGCATATTGGGAAGTTTGCTTTGTTCCAACATTGTTGGAGACCTTTTTTTTTTTTAATTAAAAAAAATTTTTTTTTATTGTTTTTGACAGAGAGAGAGAGAGAGAGAGAGAGAGAGAGAAAGAGAGAACTGAACTGAACTGAACTGGGGGAACTCCCCAGTTCAGCACATGGGTCCGCACAGGTCGGGGCCGGGACTCAATCCTCAGTCCCCAGCGCTACAAAGTGAGCGCTTAACCCACTGAGACATCCCAGCTTCCCCAGTTAGAAACCTTTTAAGGGAGGATACTATGCATACTTGTACCAAGATGTTCAAATTCTGTTTGATGCTCAGTCTTTTCAGGAAATTGTAGTTGGGGAGGTAAATATTTAATATGATGCCAGTAATTTCCTGTTGTGGTTAGGAAAAGTCCTTGTCTCAGAAAAACTACAATGAAATTAATACCATTATTCTAAAAGCTATATTAAGAGGTGATAAGCTACCTCTCATCAGAACACTAACCAGAATCAGACCTAAGTTTTTAAATTCCATTTTACTCTGAGTCTTAGCTTCATCATTTAAAAAATGGGGATAATAATGCTTACCTTTAAGGGTTATTGTGAGGTTTAAAGGTTATGTTTGTAAACATCTTACTCTTAAGTTCTCAATAAGTAGGAACCATTATTATTTCCATTATGATTTAATAATTGTTTTCTTAGACTGGTGACCTTAGGAACAACACTTGAGTGTAGGAAATATTAGAATGTAATTATAGGAAAGGTTAGTGCAGATTTTATAAGAATATTTTGACTAATAACCTTTAAGATTTATTGTATTGTTTCTGAGAGAAGGTAAGAGGGAGGGAGTGGGGGCAGCAGAGCAGTCTCCATAGTTGTACATCTACAGTTATGACATAGTTTCATTTCACACAGGTGGATGTGGGGCCATGTGGGTGGGAACCGAACCAGGGGCCTCCCACATAGGAGGTGAGAACATTCGCCACTGTACTGTCCCAGAGGTTACCAGCTGTGCTGCAGTTCAGCATATGGGTTTGCATGGGCTGGGACCAGAAATTGAACCCTGGACCTCATGATTGTGAGGCAGGTGCTCAGCCACTGAGCTATCCTGGCATCCCTTTTACTAATAACTTTTAAGTCACTTGTCCATTTTCTTTATTCAGAATATGTAACAAGTGAAATGAGAAAATGTACTTTAAATTACAGTACTTTCTATTTATAAGACACCTTAAATCTCATGTTGTATAAATTCCATTTCAGTTTTTTGGGGTTTTTTTTAGATTTATTTTATTGATTTTTGACAGAGAGAAACAGAGACAGAGAGAGACAGAGAGAAGGGGGAGGGCCCAGAGCAGCCTCCATAGTTGACATTAGTTTTCCATATAGTTTCACTCCACAGGTGGGCACAGGGTTGCGCAGGGCAGGAACTGGGCCGGGAGCCTCCCACATAGGTCCTGGCAAGAACTGAACTGGGGCACACCCCAGTTCAGCATGTGGGTCCGCCTGGGCCAGGGCCAGGACTCGATCCTCGGTCCCCGGGGCTTCAAAGCGAGCGCTTAATCCGCTGAGCCATCCCAGCTTTCCCCCTTTTCCATTTTAAAAAATCACTTCTACAAGCATCTTTGGTAACAGTCATCATCTTAGAACAGGGGTCTCCAAATTACAGCCCACGGGCCGCATCCGGCCCGCGAGGCCCTCTCATCCGGCCTGTGGAGACCTTTTTATCTGAATAAAATAATATTAAATAAATAATTAAAAACAACATCTATGTTTTGATTCTTTTTTATTTGGACCTCGAGTGTGTAGTCGGTCCCCAAACTGCTGTTTGATAGTTAATGTGGCCTGCAGGCTGAAAAGTTTGGAGACCCCTGTCTTAGAAGATTGATGAATGATATTGTGGTCACTGCATTTTAAGAAGTAGGAACAAATTTTTTTTTTTTTTTCAATCTTTTTTAATGGAAGAGCCTTCTTTTAAATTTGCTTTGATATTTCCACCTATTCCTTCTAGGTCTGTTCCTTTAGTTTTAGGTGAAACAACACAACTTCTGGATGAGAGCCCTTCAGATATTTCTCTGTCTCCAGTCTTGGTCTCTTGCAGTCCTTTTTTCACAACTCAGCCAGAGTGGTCTTTACAAAGCACAGCTTTGATCACACCCTTCCTTTGGCTTCTATGGCCCTGAACTCACTATATTATTTCCTATTTCTCTGTTCTTTCTGTCAGTCATAAAATAACTTTTGAGTGTCAGGTCAGTCTGTCGTTAGCTCTTCTTTTCACATAACTAAATTTCTAAGCCTGGGCAGTAAGTCTAGGTTTCTGTCTTTGACTGCTGTTTCCCTTTTTCGGAACTCTCCAAGGCATCAAGAAACTCCCAGTCTGCATCAAAAATCCTGTGTTACTGGCCTGGCCTACCACTCTGTCTGACTAACATGTTAAGGGGAAATGGACATTTGCTTAACTCGGGTATATTAAATGTGGCAAGTTTTAGCATTTGATCCTCTCTTAGTAAATAATTTTCTGTGTTCCTTTTTATTTTTAGTTCTGGATATTTAAAGGCCAAACAGTATATGGAAGAAGAAAACTATGATAAAATTATAAGTGAATGCTCAAAAGAAATAGAAGCTCAAGGCAAATATATGGCAGAAGCTTTATTACTACGAGCCACCTTCTACCTGCTTATTGGCAATGCCAACGCAGCTAAACCAGATTTAGATAAGGTCATCAGTTTGAAAGAAGCTAATGTGAAGGTATGTTTAAAAATGTGTTTGTGTAAAAAAATTAATAAATAAAAATGAGGCTTTTATACATGTTTTGCCAAATTTTTACATTTCAGCTGACTTTCCAAATGACTGTTTTTGTTTTGGAAGGAACTATACCTAATGATGATTGAGTTGGTATAGAGAAGCCAAAACCTAAATAACAATAATATTTAGCTAGGAAAGGGAGAATTTTTTTTCTATATCATTTGACAGCTTCAGCTTCCCCTTATAACACTGCTTACTGTAATGGACTGTATTTGGGTAGGGGTAAGCATGAGATAGCAGTGCTTTATAGGTAATGCTGTATGTAACATGTAATATGTACTATAAAAGTCTATAAAATGCATTTAATAAAAATATGCACATTTAAAAGTATATTCTGAAAGATACTATGTTACATGAAGGAAAAGACAGGCTCTAAAAATATGATACAGATACTGAGATATAACAAACGTTTTTATGGTTGTGTCATTGGGACAGATTTTTATTTTTTAAGTGTTCTTATGTTTATGTAATTATTTTCATAGTTCAGATTGGGGGGGGTTGTCTGTTGAATATTTGACCTTTCTACTCAGTGTAATGAGACAACTTATCCACTAGCTAACTCTTTACTAGTTAATTCCGTAGCCTGTTTCTTCATTGAAGTAAGTGAACTCTGGCTATTATTTTCACCTCCAAATGAATCATTTATGTATTTTGTAGAATATAAATGTTGTTTTCAAGGCCTCAGTACAGTAGACTCTCTGTTAATTGGAATTCAACATTTATCCAGCATCTACCTACCAATCCCATGGGTGCCAGTTAACTAAGAGTGTACTATATTTGTTAACAAATAACTAAACTTCTTATAAACAAAAGTCATTACAACTAAATATTAAAAGTTCCTTTCAAGGGGAAGCCGGGACGGCTCAGTGGGTTAGGTGCTCACTTTGCAGCCCCAGGGACAGAGGATCGAATCCCAGCCCCAACCCGAGTGGACCCATGTACTGAACTGGGGAGTGCCCCCAGTTCAGTTCTCACCAAGGTGAGACCCCGGCCAATTTCCTGCCCTGTGCAGCCCCATGCTCACCTGTGGAGTGAAACTATGTGGAGGAACCGATGATGTGCAACTATGGAGACTGTTCTGGGCCCTCCCCATTCTCTCGTCTCTCTGTCTCTCTCTCTGTCTCTCTCTCTCTTGTCAAAAACAATAAAAATAAATCTTTAAAAAGGCAAAAGTTGTCAGAATGGATTTAAAAAAAAAAGTTCCTTTCAAAATGAGATTTTCAAATTGAAGATACTGTAGTAATACTATCTTTAATTTTATTTTCTGCTTATTACAAATACATTCTATTATGTATTTTTATTATAATTGTAGGAGCATTCTTGTTTGTTTCATTCAGGAAGACATTTATACGTAGTTTTGCCTAAAAAAAGATTTTGGAGAAGATACATAACCTGCTTTATGATCATGACTTTTCATTTTAATGGCAAGTAATAATTATGCCTGTCGTATGCTATGTACAAAAAGTCACTCAAATGGATCAGAGACTTAAATGTAACAGCTAAAACTATAAATCTCTTAGAAGAAAACAGTAAATCTTTATTACTTTAGGTTAGGTAGTGGTTCCTTAGCTATGACAACAAAAGTATTAAGCAAGCAAAAAAAAAACAACTTCATCAAAATTTAAAACTTTTGTGATTGAAGGATACCATCGAGAAAAAAGAAATATTCTACAGAATAGCTTTTAAGCCATTCTGATAAATGGCTTATATCCAGAATATATAGGGAACTCTTCGTATAAGTCAACAATTAAAAAGACAACTCACTTTAAAAATGGGTGAAGAATCTGAACAGATATTTCTCTAAAGAACATATACAAATGACCAATAAGAACACAAAAAGATGGTCAACCATAAGCTATTAGGGACATTCAAATCAAAATCACAAGATAACACTTTACACCCACTAGGATAGCAATAATCAGAAAGATGGAAAATTAAAAGTATTGGGGAGGGAATGGAGAAATTGGAACTTTCATACATTGCTGGCAACTATGTAAAATAATAAAATTCTCTTGTAAATTATTTTAAGAGTTCCTCAAAAAGTTCAGCATAAAGTTAGCATATGATCCAGCAATTCCTCTCCTAGATAAGGGAATTGAATATATATGTGTGTGTGTGTCAGCACAAAAACTTGTGTATGAATGTTCATAGCATTATTCATAGTAGCCAAAAAGTGAAAACAACTCAAATGTCCATTAACTGATAAATAGGTAAATAAAATGTGGTAGGTATAGCTATACAATAAAATAATATTCAGCCATAAAAAACAATAAAGTGCTATTAAGTGCTGTGAAACAGATGAACTTTGAAAACATTATACTAAGTGAAAGAAGCCAAACACATAAGACCACATAATAGTACAATTCCATATTTATGAAATGTGCAGAATATACAGATTCTTAGATTGATGGATTAGCCGGGAAAAGTGGAGTGACTGCTAATGTGTATGAGGTTTCTTTTGAGGGTGATGGAAATGTTCTGGAGTTAGTGTTGATGGTTGCACATCTCTGAGAGTATACTAAAAATGACTGATTTGAACACTTTAAATGGGTGAGCTTTATGGTCTGTGAATTATATCTCAGTACCACTGCTATTATTACTATTTTTTAAATCTAAATTGGAGTAAAAAACAGTATAATGATGAACCTTTTCTCATTTGGGGCATATAGCTTCGAGCAAATGCTCTCATCAAAAGGGGCAGCATGTACATGCAACAGCAGCAGCCTTTGTTGTCTACTCAGGATTTTAACATGGCTGCTGACATCGACCCTCAGAATGCAGATGTTTATCACCACCGAGGACAGGTAAATAAATATATTTTCTTACCAAGAGTTCTGACCTTTGGATTGAGGAATTTGATACCATATTTGAGTCTTAAAAGTTTTCTTATATCACTTCTGATACCTGTGAACAAAGTATCACAGTGGTTTACAGTTTGGTTTGGCATTTATTTATCCCCATCTTGAACATTTGCCCTTGTAGTTTTGGTATTAACTTATTTAAAAAAAGAGAAAAGGCTACAAATGTTGACTTTCCAGCTCAGGTTTTTCAGGTATTTCTGGTTCACAGGTTTTCAATGAATAAAACATTACTCATTGAAAACATGTAGTGAGTATTTTGAAGTCAATTCTTGAATCAGCAATGATTTTTTGTGGGCTTCTTGCTATAAGGAAATATTTAGCCTGCACAGTACAAAAAAAACCTCTTCTGAATAGAGTTACGATCTGCATATTTGTTTTTTAGTAAAAGTATGTAGTGAAGACAACAATTACAAATTTTAGCTTCCTCTGGGTAAAACATGGCTTCAGAAATCTACTTGTTTTACATGACTTCTTGGAATGCATTATGGTGGAACATACGGGCCATCCATATAATAACAGAAAAGCTGAAGTTCTTTCTAATGGAAAAGTTTACCTACCATTTCTGTCTGAAGGGTGTTGAGAAGTGATAAGATAACCTCTAAAATTCTTTTTTGTGTGTGTGTGTGGTGGTTTTTTTTTTAATATTATTATATTTTATTGTTAAATTTAATGGGGTGACATTGGTTGGTAACAATTAGATAGTTTCCCGACGTACAACTCCACATCACATCACCCATGCATCGCATTATGTGCCCAGCTCGCAAAATCAGGTCCCCCTCCAATACCATATATCTGGTGCCCACTCCCCCCTCCTCCCACAACTCTCCCTCCCCCCTCCTCTCCAGATTAACACCAAACCATTGAGTGTGTCCATAATGCTGGTGCCATCTCCAACCTCCCCTCCCTCTCGCCCTCCCCCCTCCTCCCGTTCCCTCAGGCAATCACCAAGTTATTGAGTGTGTCCATAGGTCTCTGTGTCTTTGTAACTTTCAGTTTTATATTCCACCTATAAGTGAGGCCATATTTTTCCGGATTCTTTCATTCTGACTTATTTCGCTTAATAAGATGGTCTCTAGGTCCATCCATGTTGCCACAAAGGACTGTATTTCATCATTTCTTATCGCTGAGTAGTATTTCATTGTGTAAATGTACCACATCTTCTTTATCCAGTCATCTATCGAAGGGCATTTTGGTTGTTTCCATGTTCTGGCCACTATGAACAGTGCTGCGATGAACATGCGGGTACAAACATCTTTAAAGATTAAGGTTTTCAGGTTTTTTGGGTAGATGCCCAGTAGAGGGATGGCTGGGTCATACGGTACTTCCATTTGTAAGTTTTTGAGGAATCTCCATACAGCCTTCCATAGTGGTTGTACCAGTTTACATTCCCACCAGCAGTGTATGAGGGTTCCTTTTTGTCCACAGCCTCTCCAGCACTTGTTATCCCTTATCTTGTTGATTATAGCCATTCTAGCAGGTGTAAGATGGTATCTCATTGTGGTTTTTATTTGCATCTCCCTAATTGCTAGTGAAGTGGAGCATTTTTTCATATATCTGTTGGCCATATGTATGTCTTC
>PVKE010022740.1:0-25311 GCA_004027555.1 Craseonycteris thonglongyai
GAGAGGCTGAAGGAGAGAGGAAAAAAGTCCTATGCAAGACACTGGGCTATGAAACCAAATGTTTTCTCTTTCTTGCACTCTCTTCAATGATGAGTCAACCTTTAGTTTCTTGAAAACTTATTTTATTTTAAAAACTGCCCTAATTTCCACAAGGAATCCCTGAGACATACTCAACAATATACAGTGAAAAGAACTATCACTGTTGAGAGGAACTGATCCAACCCTTCCAAGCAGATGAAGACAATGTCACGGAGTATCGTACTTCCCATTGCTTCCACACTAATCTGCTGGAGCCCACTGTACCTTAACGACGCAGGGTGGAGTCATTTCAGGGCAAATCAGTCTAGTCCCCAAGTAAAAGCAATGGTGTGGCCTTTAGCTGCACTGGAGCCTTCTGCATTGCATGTTAAAATTTTTTCCAAGGGGAACTTTGGGTGCATATAGAGCTTACTTCAGTGGTCCCCAGCTTTAAAAAAAGGAAACAAACAGGAACAAACAAAGACACAAGAAACAAGCAAAAGAAGAGGATTCTGTTACTCTTAGGCCAGGATCAATGCAGACACGTGTATGCATGTGCATACTTCAGGACTGGAGGTGGGATGAGCAAGCAGGCAGAAGGGAAAAAGGAAGGGAAGCTGCACTGCCTTACACAGCTTGCTAAGAGCTGACAGGTTTTCTCTTGTAAGACTGCTTTTCAGACTAAACTTTGGATCACCAAAAACTCTGCCATTGAAAGTAGCCTGCCATTTCCAAGATCCGGGAACCCAGGGTAAAGAAAGTCTTTTGCTCTCTCTCTCTCTGAAATGCCACATTTCCTTGTATTCATTTTGTACCACAGTGCAGAGAGAAGAAAGCGAACCAAAAAATAAGAGCTGGAGAGACAAGAGAATTTCTGCTATTCAGAATAAGGCTCTCTAAATTTGACCAACGATTTTCATACTAACTACATTGGTTATTAGGAGAGACATAATTATTCATTTATGTTTTCTTTCCTAAGTCACCGATCAGGGGAAAATGAATATGTTATTTATTGGCATTTTGTTATAAATCTCTTGAAGGATAGCATTTAAAGTGTTACTTTAATATACTAAACATGGATTTTGGTGCCCTCCAGAATATACTGGAAAACTTATAAAGTTCAAAATATTAAGAAGTCATTAAATGTTTTACCTTTCTCTAGAGTGCCAGTGAAAAGTTAATTATGTTCAATGATTCAGGGGGTGTGGGGGATCTACGTTCTACTTTATATATTCCCATCCCCCACCCCCAGGTAACATATTTCTTGTCAGAAAAAAACAAATCCTTGGAGCCATGTAGGTGTTAATGATAAAAGAGATACAAATAAAGACTATTCGGCAGGAGTACATTTTCTTTCTAGGAATTCTTTAAATTGCCTCCAGAAACTGCAGAATTCTGTTGACCATTTAGAAGACCATATATATCAGATTATTCTATATAAATCAGATTAAAAATAGAATTTAATAGAATTTTTAAAAGGCTAAAAAGAAAGAGGATGAAGAAAATTAAAATGAGATCTAAAAACATTTTAAATGAATTTCAAACTTATTAGTTTAGTGTTACTGATATCCTCGCCTTTTTTTTTACAACACCAATCCACAACAACCTGTTAAACCATTACTAACTTGGAGAAAAGGTAATCGCCTTGCACAAACACCGCTGTTGAAGCATCCCCACCATCATCTCCACCCCCTGACAAAAGGACAAGAAGTACCAAAAAAACAGAACAAGTGGGAGTTCCTACATTTGCTCACATTCTAGTGCCAAGTGGTAAAAACTGAGTGGTACAGGTCAATGGAAATATAAATTCTTTCATAGAAGAAAAAAACTGTACCAATATGTAACCTGTGTGTCTCACAGACATTGTCTCTTTCCAAATCAAAGAACTGTCTTTGCTTCTGTGGAATGCGATCACGGCTTGAGAACAATCTCTTTTAAGGAAAAGTTTTAGTCTTAGTCACAAAAAATGATGATTCCTAATTTGCAGTTAAGAGATTGGATTTAAGAAAAAATTCTTACAATTATTTGACCAAGATCAAGTATTAGGTTTCTTTAGCCTTAAGCCACTCAAGATGTAACTACAATTTTAAAAAGAAAAACATTTTTTTTCCCAACTTTATCTGATTACCTTCTATTTGCTTCTCATTAAGTTATAATCCTTTCATGGAGGGACACAACACACATCCTGCTGCCTGCCAACATGAAATTGTTCAGGAAGTCATTTAGAAAGCAGTCCTATATCACATGGTAGGTTTATTAGAGAAAACAATCCTATGCTGTATAAGGTACGTGACGATAATTAGAAAAATTTTTCATTGCATAGTCTGTCACTTGGTGGGTTAAGTGTAATTGCCATTAACTATTGTGAGTTGTTTACTAGCTACATAACCTACCCAGATGTGCAAATTGCTAAGCCATTTTTAACAGAGAAAAAACAATGCCATACATAAACTAAAATAATATTAATAATTATGTAGAAAGAGTAAAGGAAACACCTTTTCTTCGGATGCTACAGATCACAGCCAATATCATACATTAGAATGGAATTCAGATTCCCAGAATACAGAGTGTATCCAGTAACTGCAGCAACTTTGTAAATTAAATCACATTAACAAAATCTAACTGGCCTCTATAAATGGTCCCAAAGAACTGCAGAAGCAGAGTGAACCTTCTTTGCTACTACTTCTCATGAGTTTAACTAGAAGATAGTTTCCACATTAGAAACTTACATAAAATTTGTTTTTTATTCCAGTATTGCGTTATCATAGCATAAGTGCTGTTTTAAAAGACACTAATTTTCCTATTTTTGGAATAAAAAACACTTCATTCTTTTCTTTATATATTAATAGCAAACCTACTACTAATTGCCTAGAACTGATTCATTAGCTAAAAGAAAATCATAAGATATCTCTGGGTTCACAGATGTTCTCCTCTCTTCCAAAAAAGGGACTAAAACAAGAAACAGCAAGAGCAAAGCAAATTATAAGCTCAGATGTTTGTTTTGGAGTAGATGGAATGAGAGGAAATTTTTCTCTTTCTAATTCCTCAAGTCTACACTGGTACCTTCTACGAGTGCCCAGTCAGCTACCATTGTGGGCATCTAAACAGAAATGAATTTACTCAAAGTTTTTGGTGTGAAGCTGTAACTGGCAACATTCCTGATCATTTCCTGCTCCCTTACTAGAAAGCAGAAAAGGGCTTTTAAATGCACATAAAACAGAAAATTGCAAATAATAAAATGTGCAACTTACTGCAAACTCAGTTTTGATAACTGAAGACTTTCAAGCAACTACCACGAGGGGACAAATAGCCCTAAGAGTCCAGATCCACTACCCGTGACTTTCCTCTTGCTGTCAGAGAAGGGCTGATGAGAAAGTTATGGTGCTGCTCTGCTACGTCTAATTAGCACACAATGGAGCATGAACCAAATAGCTGGGAATAGACAGTTATCTAGTGATGATTATAATGGGCTGTGAGAAGAATTTAGCAAGCTAAATGACACTATTGAGCAGAGGTAACTACTCATAATCATTTCATTATAGTACATTAAAATTAAAAAAGCTTACTTACTAACAGGTTCACAGGTAAGAAATAATCAAATTATCTGTTCTCACTGTTCAGAATAGAAACTTATGGTGATACCAAATATAGTTTTGCTTTGTGACATAACTTATAATTTAGAAATTTCTCAATCTGCAAAAAAGACAAAGCTATTAAAAATAAATCTTCCAATCAATTGTATCATGATTAAAAAAAACTAAATATATTACAAACATATTTTTGGCCCACAAAAGGAAACTTCAATAAATACAAAATAGGGCATATAATGATTTCGTACAGTCATGTGACATTTCCCCTCCCTAATCTCAGGCACGTGGTATCTGCATAATGCCTGCTGATCACCATCATTCCTTTAAAAAGCAGAGAAAGAAAAGCTTTCAAAAGAAGGGACTGGTTAGAACTAGCATGGCATAAAGAGAACACTTATAGGAAGTAGGAAAATACATCCAAATCTTTACCTATTGAAAAGGAATTAAGATCAAATATTCCCTGACAAATGAATCATTACATCACATCATTAATAGATATGCTCTCTCTACTCATCTTTTAAAATATATATATGTAAATTAGACTAGACTCGGGTATAAATAGCCAATGGTATCTCAGGGGACAGTGAACCGCCTCAGCAAAAGCAGAGTACATACAGATGCCCTTAAACTCTAGTTCCACCCTTCTGGGAGCGGAGGGGAGGGAAGAAGGCAGGTAAAATGAAAACTCTCGGGTCACCAACTTACTAAACTACCCAATATCATTTTTTCGCCTAAAATCCTTGTATTTTAATAAAACAATTTCCCAAAACTTAAACCTAAATACTTAAATTATTTAAAAAGTACTGAAAGGGTAAGTAAAATTTATATCTCATTTCCACATTCTGCTTTGAAAGAAACTTTAAAATGTATATCCTTCAGATATTACATACCACTTCACAACTGGTACACCGATTCTACAAGTGTCTTCAACATTTTACAAATCTCACCAAACTACTGTAAACGTGAAAAATTTCAAAACAAAAGATGGATCAAGAAATTCACAGATCCCATCTTTCCAAATCTATCAGACCTATCCTGCTTTTCACATCAAAATATTTTCTTTAATTACATCTCGCAAATGTATTCCACGACAGAGGGATTCAGGAACAAATGCATGTCTAGAAAGGCAATATAACCACCAGACCTCAAAATCTCAGCAACCCTGCCGTCACTCCAGGCAAACTTTTCATGACCTCCCCACGGCACTGACATGAATTCAGCCTTTTGTGTTCTGGGATAACTCAGCAGAAAACGGTTGTGCTATTCACGCAACCAGACCACCACCCTTTCTATTCCAGAAATTTAGTTAACTCAGTGGGAAAGAATGAGCAACCTCATTGGGGTTGTGAGATGCGAGAAAGGAGAAGAGCCTTATACCCATTAAGAAAAAAAAAACACAACGGGACAGCTGCTTCCTGCCCTGCACAAAAACACACACGTGGGAGCACATATACACACAGGCAGTCAAAAGACTGATTTTTTTCTTTTTAAACATGATCACAATTACAAATGGAATCCTGGCCTCATGTGGTATCTAGCAGTTGGTGCTACGCCAGGCCTTGTCCCGATCTGCCTCTACACACCATTGCTATGTCTTACATACAGAGACTCAATGAGTAGGATCATTCGGTCTAGAATCACCTATGTAAATACCTGGTAATAGAATGGAAAGCATTGATCTGAATACTAGGAAGTAGGGCACTGGTAATCTGAGGTATCTTCCACTTCTAGGACGTGCTGCTAAAAGTCAGTTCTATCCAGTCACTGTGCTGAGCCACTAGGGAAACCATTGGGGTAGTGAACCTGCCCGGAGAGAATGAGCACCAGTGCAAAGGAGCACATGTGAACACTGAAGCGAGGTCCACTGCAGGGCAACTTGTTTAACTGGAAAAGGGAGTCCCTTCGAGGCCCCGTCTGTGAGTTTTAAAATCTTCTTTAGGAAAAGGGGAAAGGAGCGATAAAGTGGAAACAAAGATAGAAAACACCAGGTTGCCCACCTGCCTGCAGACAAACAGACGCACTCAGTTAGGGGAGGTGAAGGGAGAAGATGCATTATTGGTACTTGTAGCTGTGGCACCTGTTACTGTGAAGCCTGTAGGAGGCGCTATAGAGCTGTGGCTGGGCTGCAGGTCCTTAGGAATGCCACTGTGAGAACTCAGCTGGTGGCCGAAGGCTGCGCTGAACTGAGGGAGCTGCTGCTTGGGAGAGGTGGAGGCCATGAGTTCAGCAGAAGGCCCCATGCCACTGAAGCTGGTCTGCGGTAACCCCGGAAGCACAGTGGAGCTGCTGGGGGTCACGGTGGCGAAGGCAGGCTGTGTGGTCTCTGAGTTCGAAGTGGTGGGTGGCGTGGATAGGGAAGTGGAAAGAAGATGTCCATCTGCGTCGAGAAGGTTGCTAAATGGAGAGGGCTCTCCGAGGTTGACAGGGAGATTGCCCCAGTGAGTTCTGGGGTTTACGACTCCTCCAAGTGGCACCTCAAGTTGGGTTGGGAGCAAGTGCTGCGCCATGATGGGCATCTCTGTTGAAAAGGTAGCTGCCATATTGTCACCAGAGTAAGATGTCGTGTGGGGAGAGGTGATATGGTCACTGTAGGGAGACGGCACGTGCTCACTATCATAATGGCTTCCATGGGGCGAGGAGTGTGAATGATCACTGCTGTATTGCTGTCGTGAGGTGATTAGGTCATCTGCCTTGCTCAGCAGCTGGGCAGGGTGTGGCCTCTGGGAGGCATGGCTGCCATCATGAAGTCCATGAAACTGTCCTGGGAAGGCTCTCTCCCCAAGTGCACTCTGGCTGATCAGAGTGGCAGAAGTAAGGCCAACATTGGCTGGGGCAGAGAACTGCCCTTGGATCTGCCCTGCCAGGGGTGTAGATGGGTTAGACAAGGTAGCAGAACGGAGCAGGTTCTCATCCAGCTCTAGACTAGAAAAATTATCGTGTACTATGCGCCCATTCAACAGCTCTCCTAGGTCTGTGTTGACTTCTCGGCTCAAGGACTGAATTCCTGAAGCTCCAGTGCCTGGAGAGAACACCTCTATTCCTCTCTCTGACAGCTCCTGGACTGGCACACCATCTGACTGGGTAAGTACCCCAATGGTACTCAGGCACTCGAGAGAAGTGACAGCCTGCAAAGCCCGTTCAAGTTCCTCAGCCTCTTCGGTAGTTGGGAGGAGGTCTCCATTCTTTCCTGAGTAAGTAAAAGCCATCAAGAATCAGTGGAGCTCTTACCTGTCTGTCTCATGCCACACCACCACACATGTGAATTTTTTTTATCAAGACTCTATTAAAGAGAGGCTTTGTTGAGAAGTTTCCAGGTATTGGACTGGAAGGAAGTGAAATATTCAGACTGCAGGACAGGTCTGAAATGTCAAGCTGTCTGTCCTAAAGATGTATCAATCACATCGTTAGTTTATTTATAGTCTTCTCAAAAACAATCTTACCAAAGTATTGAATTCTTAGGGATTCTAAAGACTACCAATTTAAAATTCATGGTGACTATTTGAATACACATGTTGTTACCTAAAGTTATATTAGTTATTAAAATAGAAAACATATCCTATCAGTTCAGTTTTGAGACAAAAGGCTGAGTAGGAGTCCACCAAGTCCTTCTACTCTCAGACTCTTCCAGCCGGAGGGGCAGCTGGGGACCACTAGGACACAGAAATGCATACACATCTCCTAGTACAGCACCAAGCCTCACTCAGCTCATTTCACAGGTTATCTTTTAAGATGCTGTGGCATTAACCCTTCTCCCATTTCTCACTACTTCTCACACACTCGAAACCCATGAATCTACATCAATTTTCATTTCCAATATAAAAAACCTATTGTTATAAACTTGACTAATCAACACAAAAATATCCAGTTTTTAATAGTAAAAGGAACAGTCTAAGAATATAAAAGATATCCCCTGAAATTTCTAAAGAATTGGTAGGATTAAGCAAAGTTTGTTTTGGAAAAGTACACTTCACGAAGTACAGGTGGGGTACTAATATCAGGACAAGTTCTATTAATAAAAGGTTTCAATAAACTCAAGTTTGAAATGCCTTTACTCAAAAATAAACTTAAGTAAAATTACTCACTTTAAAGGAACAAAGCTATCAGCCTAGCTGTCAAACTACCCATCCACTAAGCCTATAATATGGTTAAACAAAGTACATACTCCTTACCTTCTGAAAAAAGGAAGAGCTTTAGCAGCATCATACATATTTTCTATCCTTAGTGAAACACATTATATATGAGGAGGAATACTTCAAACACACCTCAAAGAACGATTTCCTTTTTAAAGGACTCATTTTAAAACCCAGTTTTCTGGAATCACAATACTGACTATACCTTCAAAAAAATCAAAGTCCTGTAAGTCATCAGGCAGCCGTGGCAGGACATCTGAAAAGTCCTCCTGGTTCAATTCCAAGTCATGTGGAATGTCGGTGATCTCATTGGCAATGTCGTCCGGCAACTCATCAGCACTCAGCTCTGGCGTGGATGGGCTCCTGGGGAAGAGGACATCGTTGGCCCCACAGCTCCCCACTCTTTTACCTTCACTTCAGCGTCACCAAGATCAGCTCATTAAACACGAAAATGGGAAATTCTAACTCAAAGTGTCTCCTTTCTTACTTTACGAGAAGGAAATTTGAAAGCAAAAGACAAGACCCCACCATATGTGTCACTTATTTCTACAACCTTTACCCATGCATTAGGACAGCCATTTCAAGATGATCTTTTCACTTCATATTAGTAGAATGAATACTGTTTGGTGTATCAAGTGTGTCTTCAAACGTTCTAGAAACTTTCAAACCTGGTCAACATAATAATTTCTAAAACTGAAATAAACAGAGAAAACTAAGTTGTTTTACTGAAACAGAAGCTTCGCTCATCTGCTCAAAATACTTATCCCTTCCAAAACTAATAATGCATCAGATTTCTAATGGAATATTTCTGTTGGAATATATATGAAATTTCTGTTAAATAGAAAAGCGTGAGAGCAGACAATTAAATTTGCAATTGCAACATCTGCTCTCTTTGTTTTAATCAAAAGCTTTATTTCAGACCTCACTCAGTCAGATACCTGTTAAAGACTGCTGAAAACTAAAAAGTTTAGGCTGATATATTGAATGGCTTCTGGAGCTTAGCTTAGGTCCAGCACTAGGAAAGTAAATGGAACTAGACATTCGGAGAACCATCAGAACACATAAAGGAAACGTGACCTCTGGAGTGGGCACTGACCGGATCTGAGTGGTCCCCACTGGCAGTGAGACGCTGGTGGGCATAATGAGGTTCCCTTGGGGCACTGCAGGGGGAATGGGTTTTTGGGGTCGACGAGGTCCACGCCTTCTCTTCTTCTTGTGTTTTTTGGTAAGTGCAGGAGGCTTGGTTTTTTTCCTGGGTTTCCTCTGCTGCTGGTGCTGAACTTTACGGGAGCTATCTCCTCTTAAGAAATTATCCTTTGGAATAAATAAACAGATATTTTAAAACTGAGATTATTTGGGAAAAACTTAACATTGATCTAAAAAACTACTTATAGTAGATGCCGGGATGGCTCAGCGAGTTGAGCGCTTGCTCTGTAGTCCTGGGGTCAAAGGATTGAATCCCGGCCCCAGCGCATGTGGGCCCATATGCTGAACTGGGGTGTACCCCAAGTTCAGTTCTTGCCGGAGCCCATGTGGGAGGCCCCCGGTGCAGTTCCTGCCCAGTGCAGCCCCGTGCCCACCTGTGAAATGAAACTATATTGAAAACTGATGATGTACAACCATGGAGACTGCTCTGGGCCCTCCCCATTCTCTCTGTCAGTCTCTTTCTCTCTCTCTCTCTCTCTCTCTGTCAAAAAAACAATAAAAATAATAAAATCTTAAAAATAAAAAAAGGACTTATATCTCTTAATAGTCTCTATATTGCCTATAAAATACACTGTATACATATACACATAAAACTATGTACAATAAATAAATGAAAAAAATCTCATTTTTAATTCAAATCAATGCAATATATACATGTAGTTCATCCCACATTTAAAGACATTGAAGTAGGTGCTATAGTATAAAAAGATGAAGAAAACTTAATTTGCGTGCTCAAAGAACTTACTCTCCTATAGGAAATACATAAACAAGTATACAGAAATATAATACAGAGCAAACTGGGCAATAGTGATATAAACACCTTCTATGGGTACACAAAAGGATAATTAATTATTTTTAGTTTTGTGGGATTAAAGGATAAAGGATAAGCAGGATTTTAAGTTGTTGGGAGCAAAGGGAATACCATTCTTGGCTGAAGAAAATGGCACAAACCAGACAAAAAGAAAAGCACACAACTGAGTTTGACTGGTACTTGGGGCGTAATGGAGGATAGAATATAAGTGTACGCTTTAAAGAAGTTTGGGACCAGATCATCTATAATGTTGCATATCCTGTTAAGAATTTTAAACTTATTGTATAGGCAATGGGGAGAGATTTTTGTTGAGAGGAGTGGCATGACTTGACAAATGTTTTAAAAGGGTTAACTATCCTGGTAGCAATGAAGGGGTAGCCAGAAATGAATAAGGGTAACAATTCCAATCAGAGGGCTATTTCAACAGTGGACACAAAATAAATGGCTAAGGGCAGAGTGACAGGGAATGGAAAAGCAAGGGCCTGTCAAGAAATGTCTCATGATTTGACAGCTCCATGGATGCAGCAGGATTGAAAGGGATATAAAACTCTAAGTGTCTGTAGGGTTTCTAGTTTGGGTGATTGTTAGATAATGATACCATTAGTTGGGACAGAGAGAGAACACAGCAAAATAAACAGATTCAGGAGAAAAATTAAGGAATTCAATTTGGCTCACATACAAGCTAAGGTATGAAGATGTCCAAGAGGTAGGAGAGACTGTATCTGATGCACAGGAGGAAAAAAGAAAGGGAGGGAGATGTAGACTTGGAAATCTTGACATAGTAAAAGTTCTTCAAGTAACTGATATGGTCCAGGGAGAAGACAGGGGGCACAGCTTTATAAAACTGCTGTAGTTAAGTCAGTAGGCAAAGAAAGAAGAAACTGACAATGTAACTAGCTTTTTATCAACTCCCACCCTTAATTCTGAATGCCATATTTCATCAATTCCAAGATGCACAATTTAATATCTCTGCAACTGAGGAGCATTTTAAATAATGGCATCTTATAATTGCTGTTGGCCAGGTGACAGTCACTGGCATTGCCTACACATGCTCAAAGGTGGCCCCAGCTCTTTGTACTGTCATCGTTTGAATGAAGGTATGTGTACTATGGGTTTTACATGTAGAGGAAAAACTGCTGTGTCTGCCAAAAGGCACAAAGAACAACAGGGTATAAAATGGTTATTAGTGAAACAAACATTCATTATTAAAGAACTGACCACAATTCCTTTTTTTTCAAAGCAAGAACCAAATGAGAAAGGAAAATAACCAAAAAGGAGACAACGCTGTGTTATAGTAGATATAGAGAAAATACTGCCTTTTCACAGGTCAAGTAATTCAGCTAAAACCAGGAGTGATATAGAAGATAAAATCTATGCCTAAATAAGCCTAAGGAAGCTATTTCAGTCAATATAAAACAAAAATTGTAAGTGATAAGAAATGTACAGTGCCACATTTTTCTTTCTTGGTGGGATATAAAATAGTGGTTTTTGCAATTGATGTCACTTTTGATTCGATGAATTCAGTAATAACTCATAACTAAACAAATAAAAAGTATAGAAAATAGTATCTAAAGACTAATATCTATCTCTAGCATCAAATAAATTCAAAACATCAAAGAGTAAAAAGCATAAATTTACAAAATCTAAAAAAAGTTAAACCCCAGCCAAATACTTCAATTCAAACACAATTATAGGTTAAAGTCAAAATGCACAAATTGATAAAATAACAAAAAAGAGGCTGCTTCTTGTGGTTCAACACCTGAGGTATACGTTTGTGTCCATTGTTCAACAAATAGTGACTGAGAAACTAGTGTACCCACCGGGGTGAGCATCCATTCCAGGCTTTCCTCTAACGGCTAGCCCAACATACACAAGTCCTACTTGTAAGACTCCCAGTATCACCTGGATCTGGTTCTAGGCTTGTATTTTATTCTCTTAAGCTTATGCCTCACAGTCAGTTTCTGGTAATGTGCCAAGTATCCCACACAGAATTGCCCATGACTGAGGCCCTGCCTTGCTCATGCCAGCCCCTCACTTAGTTCCTCCAGACAGATAAAGCCCCTATATCAGTGGTGTCCAAACTTTTGGCTTCCCTGGGCCACACTGGAAGACTTGTCTTGGGTCACACATACAATACACTAATAACAGCTGATGAGATAAAAATAAAAGGTCAGAAAAAAAATCTCCTAATGTTTTAAGAATTAGTGTGGGGCCTCATTCAAAGCCATCCAGGGCTGCAGGCTGGACATGCCCACATCCTAAAGCAAGCTGATCCAACCTGCGGCCCGCCAAAAGGTTGGACAGCCCCTATCGTAAAGGCTGTCCTAATGCTGACTGCTCATTTACCGACCCTGTTACTAGAAACACGATTCACTCCCAAGTTTCTCACTCTCACTCTACTTATACACCAGGGCAATACTGCATGTATTAACTTACCAGTATGGTCTCACACTTACTGAATACCACGTTCTATCTGCCAGCCTGGACATTCTTCAGCATGAGCCTCTTTTACCCATAGTGTCCTAGCCAGTGGCTGAGTCTAGTTCTGAATCTCAAACTCTCTTAGCTATGTGCCTAAACTTTAATTTATTCAACACTTATTGAGCATCTCTGTTCTAAGCACTGGGAATATAGCAATGAACAAAAATTGCTCCTGCCTTTGAGAAGTTTGCATCCTAGTAGTGGGACACAGACACTTAACAAACAAATGAATTAAATAAAATAATGGTCGGCAGATAAAAATGTTAGGAACAAAAATAAGGTAGAATATGAGGATAAAAAATTGTTTAAGTCAGAGAGGAGGTGGAAGGCTTCTTTGATGAAGTGACATTTGATCAGAAACTTGAATGAAATGAGTGATACATGTAGAAATCTGGGAGGATACTCAAGAAAAGGAGAAAATCATGTACAAAGCCCCTGAGATAGGAACATACTTAAGAGTGTTCAAGAAACAGCCAGGCTAATGTTGCTGGAACTCCATAATTGAGGAGAGGGTATAAGATGAAGCTACTAGAGGTTGCCAGGGACAGATCAGGAAGTGGCTCATAGCCATGGTAAGTATTTTGGATTTGATTCTCAACGTGATGGAAAGCTATTGGAAGGTTTTGATCAAGAGACTAAAACACTCAGCTGTATATTCTAAAAGTTCTATCTAAAGGCTACACACTGTATGATTCCATTTATAAGACATTCTGGAATGTGTAAAATTATAGGAACAGAAACAGATCAGTGGAGAGAGAGGAAAGGGTTGACTACAAAAGTGTAGAACAAAAGAATTTTGGTGGGTGATAGAACTGTTCTATATCTTACTTATGTGGTGATTATATGACTGTATGCATTGTCAATACTCATAGAATTGTATACCACGAAGAGTAAATTTTGCGGTACATAAATTCAAAGAAAGCGGGACACACAGAAATGTACTCTGGCTGCTTTGTGAAAAATACACCTGGATGTGGGGGGTGGGGCATGGCAAGGAGAAGGGAGACCAATTCGGAGAATGACAATAATCCAGGCAAAGATGATGGTAGCTAAGGCTAGGATGGTAGCAGTAAAGGTGGTAAACTGTGTTTAGATTCAAGATACAGTCTGAAAATCACAGCTAAGAGATTCTCACAGTGTTTGTAACCAAGTGTAAGTGGGACACTGAGGCATACAAGTGTTTGCTACATACTTATGTGACTTTTAACTTAAAAATCACCAAACTAGTGTCTGATTTTGTAATTATGTTTAGAGAAAAAGCCATTTTCAAAACCTCGTATTGTAAATAGTTTTAAATCCCCAATTAATGTCATTTTAGTTATATAAAATTTTTTATTTTTATCAGACTGATTCAACCTTGTTTCTCTAGCTGAATTTGGCTAAGCTGGAGTATTTAATCAGCTAAAAAGAATAAACTACTTTAAATTTCTTTAGAAGCATTCACATAATAATTGCTATTTAGTAATCAAAAACTTACAGTCAATAAAGTAGATCCTGAAGTATAACCTCCCTATTTAATAATATCTTCCTAGTCTTATTAGAAGTACGCTAAATGGTGTAACTTCAAAATCAAAATATACAATTGAGATGAATTAGTTCAGTGGTTTGAAAGCTGTAATGCCCATATTACCTAGGATCTGTGAAATCATCAATGAGGTCCACAAAAGTGGTAGGTTCAGAAACACAGAAATCACTCCTTAATCATAATAAAGCCTGAATAACCTAATAAAAATGTCTGTATTTTAAATGTTTTAAAAATAAAATGGGAAAATAATTATTCATTTGTATATGCACTTTACTATACAAATGTTCAAAATATATGGCCCTTATAGGAAATTTAAGAACAAATGAGGTTCTTGAAGAAGCCAGTGAACAATATACCTAGAAACTGAGGTCCAAAAAGAATGAATCCTTGTTAAACATTTAGCTGGTGGCAATGCCAGAATCACAACCTTAGACTATTAAGTCCTGACCCAATGGCCATTCAGTTGCCCTGATGCACCCCTGAAAACTATAAAATGCTTAGGGTGGGCAAGAATTATCTCACTCAGCTTTTTAGTATATATACCTTGTACAAGACTTTGCAAATAGAACTCAGTAAGTGTCTAATGGGTGAAAATAATAAAAATGCATTTAAGTGATTATATAATTTAGATCAGTCACTAATTCAGATTTGCCTCTCCTCCAAAATAATCTGAATTAATTAGGACTTATGATACTTGCATTAACAAAAGTAATAATTAAGCTCAGTAGAATTACAGGAAGGTTTGGCTTTTGGCCAAAATTTTAAATAGCCAAGATATCCATAGACTTACATAAAAAAGCAAAACAAAACAAACAAATAAACTAGAGAAATGGGGCAAAAAGGAGCTTGGCAAATGCTATGTATAAGAAAATGTATCTTAAGGAGAAGAAAGGCATAGAATAGGACTAGATAACAGACAAAATAAATGTAGTTAAGGAACTACTAAAACAGTGTGGCTTTTTAAAATTTTTATGTATTTATTTGTGCATTGTTGTTTTTTAAATGAGGGTATAATAGTAATTCAGTGGGTTGTGATCAGCATCATTTAAAATTTTTTTTTAGTAAAATAGAACAAAATAGAAAATATCAGGTACTAAAAGTATTATTTCACAAAACTTGTTTCACTGACTTACATGCACAGTTTGTACTAAGTCACAAAGTATTTTCTACTATGGATAGCTACTAAAAGTTTGGAAGGCCCTGTTGCAGAAATGAAGTGAACTTACCATTTTTTTGGCATGTTCTTCACACAGAGGAGTCTGGTGTGTGATGTCAAAGACGGGCACAGAGCACTGCTGTCCATCTGCAAACTTGGCCGTGCAGCTGGAGAAGAGCTGCTGAGAGTGGTTCAAGAGGATATCTGGTTTTTTAAGTTAGGAATAAAATACACCGAAACTCTCAATTTAATTGCTCAATTTTTATAAGAAGTTTTCTTTTTCCCTTACTTGTGTTAGTAAGTATACGTTTTACTATCTATAAAAGCTAAAAAACCAACCTAACTACTGACAGGGGAAAATGATAGTAGTTTTATCATCATTATTTATCAGAAGACATGTCTAAAGGAGAGTCTATTTTGCTAATGGGCTGCTAAACATGAGTCTCCTTTATGGTCATTCTGATGTTCATTTTTTAGAGAAGCTGGGTCATTTCCTTATTCACACACTAACTCTGTCCTAAAAGTTCCACCAGAATGGTTTAAAAAAAAAAATTATTTTTTGGAAAACTTCTGCACAGGGTCCTGACCAAGAGTAAAATTTAAGGATACAATTCTAAAAAAACCCTCATCTACCCAAACTTGGATTTTTCATTTCATATATCCAACACCAAACTCAAACTTACAACTTATAAAAAATTATGTTTAAAAGAAAACTAGGGGAAGCCGGGATGGCTCAGTGGGTTAAGCGCTCACTTTGCAGCGCTGGGGACTGAGGATCAAATCCCGGCCCCGGCCTGTGCGGAACCATATGCTGAACTGGAAGCTCCCCCAGTTCAGTTCTCTCTCTGTCTCTGTCTCTGTATCTCTCTCTCTCTCTCTCTCTGTCAAAAATAAAAATAAACAAATAAAAATATATTTGAAAAAAAAAAAGAAAACTATACTAACTACATTTTCCCCACCTTTATATCTATTAAGGAAGCATCTTTCTGTTTTTCCTTTATGCTTTTTATAATTAAGACTCTTTGTAAAAAAGACTTTACTGCTGCTGAATAAGTTCTGAAACTCTAACTCCAAGAACAGAAGGGAGGACAAAAGTCAAACAGATAGTAAAGAAGAGTAACTGTTACTATACAAATTTTTAAAGTGCTACTCAATTTTAAATGTTTAATAAAAGTGAGAGTAGTAAGATTTCATAACCAATTATTTCCTTTCTTGAGATATCTTTCCTAGTCAGTAATGTTCACCTTTCATTCATCTCAAATCAGCCTTATACTCAATACAAATAGCAAATTATTTCCATAGCAAAAGGCATACTGTAAAACCATATACCTTTCTTAGAAAACTAAAAGATAGTTCTTCAATATGATTTGATTTTTCCATCAATGAGTGTTATAGCTGCTTCTTACAAACTACCTAGAACCCTCAGAAGGACAGGAATTCTGTTAGCAAAATTTAATTGACAGTCACTAGAAGAATCTGCTTCTTGCTGTCAATTTTGCTTATTTTGATATGATTCTTTAAAAAAGCAGCATGATGACATAAGCAGGAAGTCAGAGGACAGAATGAAAATCAGAAGCTACACAAAAATTATTTTAGAAAGGGGGTACCAGGATAGGTCAGTGGTTGAGCGCTTGCCTCACAATCGCAAGGTCTGGGCTTCGATTCCCAACTCGGGCCCATGCAAACTCATAAGCTGATCTCCAATGCAACTGGTAACCACTGGGAGGGCTCAGCAGTGAAGGTTCTCGCCTCCCATGTGGAAGGCCCCCAGTTCAGTTACTGCCCCCCTCAGCCCCACATCCACCTGTGTGGAATGAAACCAAGTCACAACTAATGATATACAACTATGGAAACTGATCTGGGCCTTCCCCTCTTCTCCCCCTACCCCCAAACAGTAAAATTAAAAATTTTTTTTTAATTAGAAAAAATATTTTAGACATTAAAGTTATGATTTCAAAAGTCATTCATTAACTTGGCTTAAGAAAGAAATACCTAGCCCTGCATGAGTCAAAACTTTTCAATGCACATTCAATTTAGTTAAGAGGATACGTTGGAAACAATGTTTGGTGAATGGAAGAGCTTTGTTAGTGCACTGTTCACCCTTGACTGTTCCACTGCATGCTGCTGGTTCCACCTCCCTCAACTTGGTCCGGCTTATGCTAAGAAAGGAGAAAGAACTGAGTTTTAAAAATGCTTTAAGAATCAGGGCAATTTTTCTACATTGTGCTACTATAATATAACACCAACATTATACCTCTCTGCATTCATTAAATAAAATGTAAATATGGGTTATAATGACCAGTTCCTATATTTCTCCATTCTGACCAAACAAATAATTACACTATACTCACTTTCATATCTGTCTTTTTTGTTGTTTTTTAAGTGAAATTTTGGTTCCTTTTACTTTACAGATAGTAAAGAAAAGTGATAAAGAACATGAGACTATATCAGTCAGACCCAGTTCTGAAAATAAGCTCTACCTCTTACTAACTGTGGGACCTTGAGAAAGTTACTTAACGTCAACTTCTTTTACCAAAAGGGTGTCCCAAAATTCATGCAAGATTTGAATTTTGCATCATTTGTGTGGTAAAGTGTTGCCAGCAACAAAAAAAAGCGTGACAGCTGACAGTTCAGGGTTATTAAAAATGGAGCACTACACAAAAGAACAACCCATTTTCATTGTTGAGCAATATTTTAAAAATAATGAAGGTTTGGCAGCCACAGTTCGCAATTTCCGTACAAAATATGGTTGGAATAGTGATTTAACTTCATCAACTGTGAAGGGATTAATTTAAAAATTTAGGGAGACTGGATCAATTAGTGGTCTTAAACACTCTGGCCGTCCTTCAACAAGTCGTTCAACACAAAACATAGAAGAAGTTCGTGAGAGTGTTGCTGAGAGTCCAGGGACATCAATTCAGAACCGTGGGCAAGAATTGGACATTTCGAGAAGCTCTCTACAGCGTATTCTCACGAGATTTGCATCTTCATGCTTACAAAGTTCAACTGACTCAAGAACTGAAGCCTACTGACCGTGCACAGCGAATAGAGTTCATTGAATGGATTATGGAACAACAACAAGTGGATGCTGGTTTTTCGAACAAAATCATCTTCAGCGATGAGGCTCATTTTCATCTTGATGGTTTGGTTAATCGACAAAATTGTCGCATTTGGGGTTCAGAAAATCCACGGGTGATTGTTGAGAAACAAATGCATCCACAAGGTGTCACTGTTTGGTGCGGATTTTGGGCTGGAGGCATCATCGGACCATTCTTCTTTGAAAACGCGGCTGGTCAGGCAATAACAGTTAACGGTGCTCCCTATAGTGACATGATAATCCAGTTTTTTGTGCCTAAGTTGCAAGATAGCCGTGGAGGCCATTTACTCGATTTGCTATTCCATACATAACCCTATACTGTATACTTTATGAATCAATAAAAAATTTACAATTTTTAATTATAAACCTGTGTTTTCTATGAAAATTACTTCTTGCGTGAATTTTGGGACACCCGTTACAAAATGGAGACAAGTAATAAGAGAAGATAACACATCTAAAACACTTATTATATACAGTATGATACATAGTAAACAGCAGTTAGTCAGTGGTTAACAGTCACTGCTGTTTTTATTATCATTTTGGTCACCTCAAGCTGTTATGCTGCAAAAAACTTTATCTGAAACATGTGAAAGAGAATACTGATATGCAGAAATGGCTGATTTGCTCTCATCTTCCAAAAGACACTCACTTTGAACATAGTTCTTAACTTTGTTATTTGTGCAACTCCATCTTTCACTAAATGTTATCTCCACTTTGTACATTTAATATTTAAATATTTAATCTCATTTAAAACTTTTATGAATAGGCAATATATTCACATGGTTCCAAAAATCAAAGGACAGAAAGCTAGGCAGTAAAGAATCTCCTTTCTGTCCTTGTCTTGATTTGCTAGTTCTCATTCCCTCTATAATAATAATTCATTTTAGTAGTTTGTGGATCCTTCCATAGTTTTATAGAAACATAAAAAAATAAAACAAATGATACTTAAAATTTTAGTAGTACAAAAACTATCCTATGAGACTCTATAAAGCATCACAAACTATTACACCTTTACACGTGTCTGAGTATAGACAAAGAATCTACTTAATGCACTGAATAATAAGCCAGGCATCAAAAATAAAAAAATCTTTTGAATCCTTTGTTTCTAGTATCTTTCTGAGGATTTCAATGGAATGATTTACACTAACTAGAGAAGGTTATACAATCTAAATTATATGATTTTGCAAGGATGCCAGGATGGCTCAGAGGGTTGAGAGTTCATCTTGCAGCCCCAGGGTCCAAGGAACTAATCCCAGCCCCAGCCTGTGTAGACCCACATGCTGAACTTGGGTGTGACCCCAGTTCAGTTCTCCCTGGGGCGAGTTGCCTATGTGGGAGGCCCCCTGGCCAGTTCCTGCCCTGCGCACACCTGTGGACTGAAACCATGTAGAAGACTGATGACACACAACTATGGGGAATGCTCTGTGCCCTCCCCCTTCTCTCTTTCTCTGTCAAAAACAGTAAAAATAAATCTCTAAATTATATAATTTTATATAAAATCTAAATAAAAAAATATTTCTATTATAACTTTCATATAAATAAATGCAAGCAAATAGAAAACTAGGTGCTGGGTGACAGAAGTTGCTTTAAGTAAGAATCTGCAAGATTTGTCAGGAACACCAGAGTTGGTGCAGTGAGTCATTAGCTTTAGCCCTCTAAAAAGTACAGTATATACAATTTCAAACAAATGAAGCTTTACTATTTTGGCAGCTAAGCCCAAATTCTCTTGGTCTAGATCAGGGGTGTCCACACTTCTGCTTCCTTGGGTCACACTGGAAGAAGAACTGTCTTGGCCACACATAAAACATACTAACACTATAGCTGATGAGCTAAGAAAAAAAAAGAACACACAAAAAACAAAATAGCAATAAAAATCTCATAATGCTTTAAGAAAGTTTATGAATTTGTGTTGGGCTGTATTCAAAGCTGTCCTGGGCCACAGATTGTACATGCCTGTTTTAAACCCCCTTCCTCATCACCACGCCCCCCCAGCCCACGGCCAAGTGACTTCTGGTCAATATTGTAAAATTAGAATGTAACACTACAAATTGTTAAAACTCTATCAATAATCCCATCATCTAGAGATAACCACTTCTACTATTTAGATAATATAAACTCCTAAAAAGTTACATACTATATATATATATTCAAGGTTTTTATTTGAAAATATAATAAGTAAAAAATATGAAATAGTAAACTCAATATAGAACTAAATTTTCTAAATTTGAAAATTTCCTTATTTAAATAAAAAGATATTTTGAAAATTCAATTAAGCCAGTATTTTAAAAAGGCACAAAATCTAAGTAATTACAATTTAAGTTTTCACTGCCTAGATAAACAAACTTCCAAAATGGTAATATATTCATAACTTCTTCATTGAAGTATCAGCTAACTCTACATTTCTAATATATGACTTTTCATTCAATAAAATATTATATAACATTACAAAATCACATTTTCAGAATAATCTTTAAGAACATGGGGGAATGGCTATGATATATTTTTAAGAGAAAAAAACTGGACATATAACTCAAATGGCATGGATAGAATTTTGCTTCACTACATATCTAAAATAGAAAAGTCTAAGGATTAATATCTATAAACCATTAAAAGTCATGTTTTAAAGATTATTTTGAAAAAATGATCATAATTCTGGGTTACATGGATGAAAAAAAAGCAAGAAATAAAAAAATACATATAACATGACCCCAATTTTGCTTAATACAAACACATGGTTCACTGGAGATCACATACACACAAAGAAAAAGACTACAATGAACAGAATCAAAATGTTCATCGTGTTCTTTCTGTTTTGTGAATGGTGATATCATGGAACTTTTCCCCTTTTTTTCCATATTTTTCAAATTTTTCAAAACTTAAGGAAGTACCTGCGCTATAAACAGAGGGATTTTCCTTAAAAAGAAAATCCAATATAATAAAATATAGTGAACATATAATATTGGGAATAATGTAAATATTAAGAAAAAATACATTTAAAAGAAGTTTTAACATAACATAAGTAAAAAATTTAAAATGCTACTTTGGTAATAAAAAACTCTAAGTTAGGCATGTCCAACCTATGGCCCAGGAAGGCTTTGAATGAGGCCCAACACAATTCTTAAAACATTATGAGACCTTTTTCTTTTTTTAACTCATCAGCTACTGTTAGTGTTAGTGTATTTTATGTGTAGCCCAAGACAATTCTTCTTCCATTGTGGCCCAGGGAAGCCAAACAGTTGGACACAGCCGCTCTAAATTACTTTTAAATAACAAGAAATTTCTAAGCATTGCATATTTTTCAAGACAGGTAACATTCTCAAGTTTTTTAATGAATAAATTGTAATCAAACTCTAGCAAAATTACAGTAATGCTTTAATTTTATTGTCAGCTAGTGGCAGTATTATTTTGTCACCCAGTAGAACTTTATCTGAGCCAATAAAAAGATAAAACCAAAAGACAATGCTTAAAATGTTTCAGGTTTAAAAGCCTACCACTTATTATGCCTCAACTGTCCTGTCAAAGAATCCTGAGAACAGACTGAGACAATTCCTTAGAAACAGGTGACGGCATAGGACTCTAACCTGGTTTGACTGCATGCAGCTCGCTGTAGTTCTTGTATTAACTGACCAGTACACTCTGGCTCTCTACTAGCTGCCTGCAGCAAGGCTTTTCTAAACGTGTGCCGGCATTTCCTCTGACGAGATTCTGCCCGCTCCAGGCGGCACAGGTGCTTATATTTCTGCTGAAAGTAAGTGCAAAGTTGGGTCACCCTGGAGCTCCTACTCTCTGTATCATCGTCATCAGACCTGGAAGGAAGTGAAAAAACTGATTACATGTGGAGAAAAGCAGGGGAGGAAGGGTTAAAACTTTTCATGTGAGCTTACACAACAAAATTAGAGAGAGAGAATTCCAGTAAAGCTTAACCTTCTTAGCATGGCACAATCAGGCACTGCATCAGTGTCTTCTAAATTTTAACTGACTAGCAATTCTTGGGAAGAATATATTTTCTTTACCTTTTTTTTTTTTTTTACAAAAGAGTCTGAGCAAATGACATGGCAGTAATAAGGAAACAACATAATTTTATCAAAGATAGGTCACACCAGAAATAGAGCAGTGAGTTAATCCCAACAGTACATTACCAAAGCGCTGCCCTTTTAGATGTACTCGTTTGTAAATACCTTTTTTGTGCTAAGCACATGAATTTTGATTGTAGAGATTACAATCATCTTATGGCTTTGTTTATAACTACAGGAGATATCCTAAACAACATTTTGTATACCAGGGTTTTTCCCCCCTCATTTTTCTGTCAGTTGATTGGTGGCCCCTGCTGGAGTGCTCCATTGAAACGGAAGCTGAGGGCACATTTAGGCTCAACAAGAAAAGTGCAATAGTAAGTTAGCAATGTCCCGTGAGTGAGGTTAGAAGTTATTTTTCTATGGAACAACTGTGATCTCACCTTTTACTGTCTGAAATAATGCAGACCAGGCTTGAAAACTGACCCATATTATTTTACCTTCTTTTCTATCGTAATGTAAATAAATAACACACCTGTGACACTACAAACTATATATTATCTTGTTAATCTTCTGTAAATCATTGCTTGGTTTCTCTTCCTAGGTGGTACCCCTCCTTTTACCTTTAGAATAGCCCATTAACAGGCTACTCTGCAAACTTTCCTTTAGTGTGTCCTAAGAAACAAGTTCTCTTCAGTATACATTCTACCACAGATATACCAATTAAAGGATCTTAATTCAATCTTTCCATCTATTCAACATTTAACAGCTCCTGTGTGTCTGTTATGCAAAGTACTATAAAAGAGAAACAAAACATTTTAAGGAGTTTGCAATGCAATTTAGATAAGATAAATGCAAACCAAAAGTTAAGCAATCCAAAAAAAGGATAAAATTAGTAACTAAAACTGTGGGGCAGACAGATTAATGATTCAAATATCTGACCTAAAATTAGAAATATCTGGGAGCTTTTTAAAATTTTAGATTTCCAAGACCATACCACAAGATCTACTGAACCCATGTTTCCATGCAAAGGGGCCCATGAATCTTTATTTTAAACTGTCCCCTCAAGTCCCACAGCAGATAGTAGAGCCTTAAGTGCAATCAGTATCTTTAACGTGAGGTAGATAACACCAAGTAATATAAGAGAAGCACAGATAAATACTATTAAAGTTCACTAGAAAAATTAGTAGAAACTAAAAAGCATTGTAGAAATAACATTAGGTATGAGCCTTGAAGAAAGGGTAGAATTTGAAGATGAGAAACAAAGGGTACCTCACAAGGATAAAACAATATAAGCCAACATACAGAGATGAACAAGATGGAGAACAGCAAGTACTAAGTAGTCTGGTTTGACTAAGGCATGGGGAAGGTAAACTTTCTAGACCTATATATGTGCCAGATTAAAGAGTTTAAACTTTATTCCACAGGCAAGAAGATAAGTTGTACATTTTTAAGAAAATTGGTAACCGTAACAGAGCTGTGCATGAGAGAGCTTACACTGTCAGTCAATATAAATGCAAGAGACAGAAGAAGAGAACAGTGGAGAAATCATTGTCAAACTCCAGATAAGAGGTAACAAGGAGCCACACCAGGGAGGGCAGCAGCAGGCCTGGAGAAGACAAGAGGTAATCTGCATGTATAAAAATACAGACTTTGTCAACTGGACAAGAAAAATGGGAGGGACACTTATCATTCAACAGTTTCCATCAGCAAAGACAAGGGAACAGGAACAAGTGCAGAAATAAATTTCAGACCTAGGATACATAAAGTTCAGTTGAGGTATCAGAGGAAGCAGTGGAAAAACCGTTGGAAATGATAAACTGGAGTACATTTAGGCAAGAGATATAGATTTCAGAGTCAACAATTAACAGCAGAAAGACAGGGGAGTGACTGAAAGTAAAAGGCCACAGAGATACTAGGAAGAACAAGAGAGACACAAGAGCTATTATCATAAAAGAACTGACTCAATTTGGTGACTGGATATGACGGATAGGAAAGTCAATTATGACACAATAACTTTGAATCTGCTTAACTAGGAGAACAGAAATGTCATTTAGGAAAGAGGAGAAACAGCAAGTCATTAAGGGAAAGTGAAGCTACTAGGGTGGGTAATCACTTGCCAAAATTGTTATCTGAAAAGACTATTACTGCAGGGAAGAATGGCTTAGATCAGTTAACTATGGAATTTTTAAGGCTGTTAAGAGAATGAAAAGAAATTATATATGAAATCACAACTGAAGTACAGGTATTATTATTATTATTATTATTATTATTAAAATGCTACTAATTACTCCAAATATAGAGCAGTAAATTCCAAATCTGATTTCCTAAGACTTCAGATCTGCTACGCATTATCTGAAGGCACGACATGAAATTCTCCAAATAAAATTTATTTTAATTTACTTTATTAAAACAATGAAAAAGCAGAGGTAACATCTCAGATAAAAGCAGGGGAGTCATAAAGAGGCACACATCTTGAGAAAAATAATGAGTTTAATTTTACTAATGCTACATTTGTGGTATTGGCAGAATATTCAATGAGAAATATCTGATAGGTAGTTTAAACTCAAAAGAAAGGTCAAAGATGAGAAGATTTGGGAGTCATTCACATAGAGATAACAGCTGAAACAAACAAACAAAAATAGATAAAAGACTTATGGCAATTTACATACAAACCTGACCAAAAACAACTATATACAGGATCAGATATATTTATGGATACATTTTTGGTCTCAAAGGAAATAGAGGCAATCTCATCCCCAAACTGCTTGTTCAACAAACAAACAAACAAACAAACAAACATTTTTAAAAAAATCAGAATTGAAGCTAAAGTTGGAAGCAGGGAACAAAAGGGGGGAAATGGGCAGCACTCAGGGCACATGATGATAGGAGTACTAACAGTGGATATAAAAGCTCATCCCAACAAGATGAAATAACCAACCTAAGGTTCTAGAATAAGTGTAGGGCCTAAAAAATAAAAATTGCCATGCACAAAAGGTAAGCCATTTTACACAAGAAATGAATAGGGAAAGCCGGGATGGCTCAGTGGGTTAAGTGCTCACTTTGCAGCCCCAGGGACCCAGGATAGAATCCCAGTCCTGGCCCGTGCGGACCCATATGCTGACTGGGGAGTTCCCCCAGTTCAGTTCTCACCAGGGTGAGACCCCGGCCCAGTTCCTGCCCTGTGCAGCCCCACGCCCACCTGTGGAATGAAACTATGTGGAAAAACCAATGATGTGCAACTATGGAGACTGTTCTGGGCCCTCCCCCTTCTCTCTGTCTCT
>PVKE010022741.1:0-25309 GCA_004027555.1 Craseonycteris thonglongyai
TCCAAAACCCCGCTGAGCCCAGAGCCTTTCTAGCCTTGAGGAGCTTCTGGCCTTCAGAAGGTTCTCGGAGTGTGGACCAGGCCACACACTGTTTCAACATCAGTCTTGCTCCATAGAGCACAACGAGACAGACCACAGGACAGCTGTTCCTCCGGATTCTGGTTCCTCCTTCTATCATCCTTCTGTGGTCTTTAACGTGAAGAACCCAAAGGATTCCACTGCGTAATTGCCCTTGCTGTAAATGTTGCCCTAGGAATTGTTTTAACCATCTCCTTCTCTAACCTCTCTGGCTTTAAACTTCACTTCATTATTGTGTGGCAGCTCCCACCTGTCCTGATTCCTTAAGGAAGTTGAGGTACAGTTTATAAGATAGGAAAAGGTTTTCTTTGTTATCTCAGGCAGACTGGCTGATCTGATAGGAAGCATTTCAAGTACCAAGTTTCCCCAGGTGGGTGTTAGATCTACTCTTAAGCAGGAGGCTTTTTCAGCCCTGCTCTTTGAGTAGGCTAGTTGTCTCTCTTAGGGTCGCTTTTATTGCAACTCCTTTCATCTTTTCAGTACACAGATTAGCCAGGCCGTTGCTGCTATTATGCAGGGTTAGAGTGGTCAGTCTACCAGGCAGGGTGTGGAATGGTCCATTGACCTCTTCGGGCATGCAGTGCCCGTTTGATACCTGGGTGCCACCCTCTTTGGAGATTCTTATTTGAAATTATGCTCCCCTTGATTGGCTCTTGTTGCCATGGACTAAGAAGCAAACATGATTCCCAGAGGATTTAGGACTTTCTGGCCCTAGCGCTGCCTCTGAATTGGTGGAGTTCAGAGCACATCTTAAGCACTCTCCTGGGCTGGTGATGATCAGAAACCAGAACCCTTTCTGTATTTTTCTGAGTATCAGAGTAAAATAAGCGCCCTGTGTCACCAAGGTTGGTGATAGTGTCCCACTGCTTTAAGCCATCATGTATGAGAATATGTTTGCTTGAAGGAACCACTCAGAGCACCTTCACAGGTTGCTTTGATTTACCCTAGGTGGTGCAAGGTGGGTGTGAGAAAGCTCTCGAGGCCAGGAAAGTTTTCTTTATCCCTTAGTGTGTTCTTCCTGCCTCTTTCCCCCTTCATTCACCTTCCAAAGGTACTATGTCAATTTAGCCTCAGGTACTGGATGCTTCATGATGGTGTCATTTGTAGCCTAGGGCCTGGGATTTCTTCATAAGACTAGTTGCTCAGGGTGGTGCAGGGATAAGACCAATCCCTGTGCCCACTCCCTACCCTCTTCTCTTAATGGGGCCCAGTTCTAGGTTGAGCCACTGTCCTAACCTAACAATGACATATCCTACGTGTGCCTTTTTCCTCAGCAGGGAGCAGTGGTGAGCTATTCCAGACCAGGCCTGGGGTGGGGTGGGGGTGGGGGGGGTGGATCAGTCTTTGAGGTTTTTATTTGGGTAGGGGACACTTAGGATAAGTCAGGGGAAACTCCTCTGTTCCCTTACCCTTCTCAGGGACTCCTGACTATGTAGCCTCTTCAGGCTAGCTTCCTCTCACCTCCCTCGCTGGGTGTGCTGGTGGCCGGGAGAGCCACGACGACCAGATTTTTCATGAAGCTCCTTACTACTTGCCTCAGATGCTCTTTGGCACTGTACTTCCTATACACAAAACTGTGACTGGCCATGTCATTGCAGGGCTGGTATGTGTGTGTTTCCTCCTGCCCATTGTGGGTTCCAAGTGTCTGAGTGTGTGTTATGTGTATGTGTGTTTTAGAGGAAGAGGCTGAAGATCCTTTGAAAACAAGACTTAACTAAGTTCCCTCCAGTTGCTGAACTGGTGGGCACCTGCCGAGAGAGGTGTAGTCAGAGCTGTGCATGAATTGTCTCTTGTGTCTCCAGTACATTCATTATGTTGGAGGAAGGCCAGGGACCCAGAACCACCCAGCAGGCACCAGTGGTGGTGTGTCAGCTGCTAAAATGGAGAAGCATGTGTCCTACAGAGTGTTCTATTGCTTCCAGGATCTCCCAGGACCTTCCTCTGTGCTGTAACATTGCTGCCTGCGGGTGGGGTGGGGTTGGCAATAGTGGGGGTGTTTTTTAAAGGGACCTACTGTAGCCACTTTATGATCACGAGCCTTAATTTGACTTAACATTTGTGGGCTTTCCATTCTGTGTGTAGTAACACCCAGTCTGGCAGAGGTGGGCAGATGTCTTAATGATATCATGTTGCTAGCAGACGTCACATTGGCTTCTGCAAAAACTGTACTGTCTTGTTTCTGCATTAGAAGTAACTAGTCACATGAATATACTACCCTGTCACTTTTAATATGACCAGTTTTATACTCGGAAAAATGGTACTTGCCTCCTTTAAGTCTTTTGTCTAAATTTAACCTCCCTTTCCCATCTCAAAGCTCCCTTCCTTATTGCAGCAATCTCTAAAAACAAGTAATTCAGTGTCCTAAATCTTAATCGTTGTGGATGGTTGCACTCGTTTGTTTATTTAGGTGCACACACATGATTCCAGATGGGGTGCTGGCAGCTCTTGAACTGGTTGCTGGTAGAGAATACCCCCTTGTGGTGAAGTGGTTGTGTGACACCACTGCTCTTGGGGCCAGTAGTCCAAGGGGAGTTGGTGAGCCTCACTCCTGCACAATTCCCAGCGCTTTCATAACTCCACCAGAGTGATGGTCATACTTGTTTAAAAGAGCTCTGGAACTTAGGCCTTCAGTTCCCTAGGGCAAGGACCCTGTCTTGTGTTTTAGTCATCTTCATCATCCACTTCTGCTTATACCTTACTGATGGATTGAGCCATTTGCAGTAGCCTAACCAAAGGACACTGACTTCAAACCCTGCATTTGGTTTGGGAGCTGATAGAACCCCTTAGATTACCTTTGCACCTGTAACTGCTAGATGTTGTGTTCCTTTATGTCTAAGAAGTCTTAAATTAATATGAGCCTAATTGCTTTCCATTTTTGTTGTGCTTTATTCCTTTTATGTCTCAACACCATCCCTTATCATTTTAATTATTTGAATTAATTTTAGAATAAACATTTATTTCTAACAAGTGTTGCTTGTGTCTTTGTCCCATGTAAAGGTGATTCATATAACTGTAGTGCTCACTAGGTTAGTGTTTTTACCTTTGATCCATGAAAATAAGCAGAGGCAGGAAGGTGACATAACACATAGTCCTTACCTCCAAGTCTGGTGGCTGCTGTCCCCTAATCCACAGTCATTAGGTCAAAGCACACTTAGAAAATTTTAAGTCAAAAGTGGAGCAGCTGGGAGACCACTGTCTGAATCTTGTTGATTATTAAGCTTTAATGAAAACTTGCTGTTAACATAGGTAGTGACAATACTTATTAGCATATAGGCTGGAAGGGGGTCCTACTGTAGCACCTTTTAACAATTTGCTTATTTCTCAACCACCACCTTCTCCCTTTTCTGGCCTTTGTTGCAGGACCAGCTCATCCAGGGTGACTGGGTTGACATTGCCAGATGCTACTCCACGTGGCCTTGGCATGCAAGTCGGCTTAGTTCCCAGGTGGCTTCAGAGCCATAGGAGAGAACTCTTTTGCATAATGGCATACATGAGATGATACCCACAGGGTAGAGATGACATTGCTCTCCATGTCCCCTCCCAGTCCAGGCACATCAGTGGGAATATTCTGTCTTGCAGAGTTACTGGGTTGGAGGACTGAAATGCGAATGGGCTCCTTAACTGCTCAGATGGTAAATAGCCTGTCATCTCCTAAGCTGTGGCTTTTGTTGTCATCCTTATAATATAAAAGCAGGCAAGCCTTGAGCCTTTGGCTACGTTTCTAAGAAAGTGTGGAAACCATCAGGACTAGAAATCCATCCACCTGATCTTATAGACCAAGAAGATAATGCAGTCCCAGACTGCCTTCCCAGTCCTAGGTCTCCCCATCCATATACTACAGGTGTCCTGCACACCTGTCTTTGTTCATGATGCTTCCTCAACCACCTCTACCTCAAGAATCCTATTCAGGTCTTTGAGGTACAACTCAAATGAAACCTCCAGATTCACCCTTCCTATTCTCTTAGCTCATTTCTTATCCTTGCATCTAGTGGTAATTCATTCTGCCTAGTAATAGTTGTTTTCCTATTGAATTCCCCTAGATGATAATGAACTTCTTGAAGGAAGGGTGGTCTGGTCCCCTTTTCCCCTAGTGCCTTGCAGAATAAGTGCTTTAAATGCCTGTTGACTCCAATCTGGATTGACCTGTGGAAAAGAAGATTCCAGAGCCCAAGTCTAAGTGAACAGCAGTTTTATTTGGGGCACACATGTGTTTCTCTCACCTAGGATGGGACTGGCAGTAGGGTTCTGGTTTCTGAGATAAGATTTTGTTTTGTCCTAGACACAGCTATCACCACTTCTTGGGAAATGAATTAGGAAGGGAGCAAGACAGCCTGGCAAGAAAATCCTTACTCTTGCAGGGCAGTGTTCAGAAGATCTTACTAACATTACTGTACACTTAAAAACAGAGTCCCAAGGATGAAAAGTGAGGTGTGGTGGAGGAAGGTCTGAGTTCCTGGTGGGGGCATCTCTTTCCACAGCAAGGACTTACCCCTTAGTGGAGGTGGCAGGGTGGACTTGGCAGTTTTGATGGCAGAAACATTTTGGGGCTCTTCTGTTCCCTATGTCTGCACTTGCAGTTTAGTCACCCCTTTCCCTTAAGAATTGCAAGAGGAAAGGCTGGGTCTATGTCATGGACACTGCTACTTGTTCAATGAAGCTGGCCAGGTTTATGTCCCGTTCTGAAAGGCCTGCACATTCATGGGTGCTCAGCGTGATGTGGACCTGAAACGAAAGCAGAGGTTTGGGCCATCGGATCCCGCTGCCTTAGCCTAAGAGCAGGACAGCATCATTGGCTATTCTGCTCAGCCACTCCCAAGAGATCCCGAATACAGGCATATTTCATCGTATTGCACTTACAGCTAATGTGTTTTTTTACCAATTGAAAAGAAGACCCTCTACCTGCAAGGATTACGACTCACTGAGGCTTAGATGTTAGCATATTTTAGCAATAGAGTACTTTTTAATTAAAGTATGTACATTGGTTTTTTAGACTTAATGCTGTTGCACACTTAATAGACTACAATATAGTATAAACAACTTCTATATGTCCTGGAAAACCAAAAAGTGTGACTTGCTTTATTACGAAATTCATTGAGATGATCTGGAACTGAACCTGCAATATCTCTGAGGTACGTCTGTAATAGCCAGTCACTACAATCTCCCCTGGGGGTTGCCTTCCTCTCATAATTTTTAAAGATTTATTGTTTGAGAGAAGGTGAGGGAAAGAGAAGCGGGGAGAGTCCAGAACAGTCTCCATAGTTGTACATCATTAGTTGAGACATAGTTTTGTTCTACACAGGTGGATGTGGGTCCCCATGGGGTGGGAACCGAACTGGAGGCCTCCTGAATGGGAGGTGAGAACCTTTACCAACATCCTGGTGGTTACCAGTTGTGCTGCAGTTCAGCATGGGGGTTTGCACAGGCTGGGGCCAGGATTTGATCCCCAGACCTCACAGTTGCAAATTGAGCTATCCTGGCATTCCCCTCATGATTTTATAACAGTGTAAAACAGTCTTTTACTTCATCTCCAAAAACAATGGTGACTTTAGCTATAGGGTAAATGAAATATCCACATTATTAAGGACAACCTAAGCAAAAGACGAGACCAAAACAAACTCCAACTCCCCTAACGCTATCTATTTATAGATCATCTCTTCCAGCTTTAATGTTTTAGAAATAGTCTAGGCTAGGTCTTGGCACATGACAGGCATTTAACCCTCTTAGTGCTGCCTTCTGCCAGTGGTACTAGCGAGAAATGTGAAGGGTAATTAACTATGGTCTACATATGAGCCGATAATATTGGCCTGCAGCACTTTTCGCCCAAAATGCAAAAGCTGACATATTGGCCCATTGCACTAAATGGGTTACTGACTTTCAGTTCATTCAGCAGACACACTGATCTGTTTGCATGGCTCTTCTTAGTTCAGTTTTATTAGTTTTTCATTCTTCCATGCCTCCAGAAAGATCTAAGCCATGTAGAGCTACTAACAATGAATATGTGATTCCCAAGGCCTTTCCTTCCTTGGGTTTTGCCTTCTTGAGGTCTACTTAATGTCTACTTTAACACAGTGTTTTAATTTGCATTTCCATAAATTGTAGTGAGGCAGAGTATTTTCCAGGGGTGTTTATGTTGATTCTAGGAAAATGAATGGAGCAGAAGGAGTGGATAGTCATCCTATGGGTGAGGAGGGCCCCCAGGGAAATCCAAGAAGGGGCCCTTAGAATGAGGTGGCGTTCTCAGAACTTGGACGGCTGAGCATGACAGGCCCACATCACTCACCTTGTTGTACACGTTAAACCATTCGGGATGGTGGTCCAATTTCTCAGCCTGCAGGGCCACTCTTGTCATGAAGCCAAAAGCCTATGTGGTAAAGTGAGACCCAGGTTAGTGTTTTGAGAGAGAGGCTGCTGGATGCCTCTTTGTGGCCAGTGTGAGGCCTGATACAAAAGGATGGACAACTTCCTACAGGGAGACCCCCTCAAGCCCAAATCACTCCACCTGGCATCCTGCCACTGACTGTCACGATGGAGTTGAGGTGGTCTTTCTGGAGTAGGAAGAAAATCTTGTTACTTCTATCACTAACAAGGTACAAAGACCAGAGAGCTGTTTAGCTTGGGTCCTTCTTTTGTCTATACTAAAAAGTCTGCAGGGGGACATCTGTTTCCCACATGAACTATCTCCAAGGATTGTTTCTTCAAATTCCAGGTGTGGAGAGCCCAAGCCCCGTCTCCCCACTCTCAAGTCAGGATGACACTTCCTGAGTAAGCTGGGTTAGCATAGTGTCTGAGAGTCTCACCTAATAGGAGAAATTAGCCAAGGGAGAAAATGAGTTCTGGAGTGTGACCCCATCAGCTCCAGACTCAGAAAATTCTGTCCCAGCCCGGTGTCATACCCTGTTAAAGTCTTTGAAATGGAACTGCTTGAAGATGGCATCTCGGCCTTCCAGCTCGTTCCACCCCACAGCCCTCAGGTTTGGCAGCAGCTGGTCCCTCTCCTCAGCACTCAGCCTATGCGCTTTGCCAGCCTAAGAGAAGAAAACACAGAAGCCCAAGGGCATTTCTTTGTACTGGACAAAAAAGAGGGCCCCAGACCTTTGGCAAAATTGAACCAGCTGCCACTGGCCACTCTGGATGTGGGTGACACAGGTAAAGGGTTGCTGTTCTAAAGCAGCAGCCAGGCAGGTGTTGAGGGTGGGGCTCTGTCCTGGAGGTGGGGCCCTGGCTCGTGTTCTGATAGGTTCTGAGATGTTACCTTGCACTCAAAACAAAATCCTGGGGTTTAATGCAAATCAGGACTGACAAACACTCCTCCCCCACCTCTCCCTGCAAAAGTAGGTCTCTTACATTAATGCAGGAAAAACAAAACCAGGCCCAGATGTGTATGTATTACAGCAAACCTTTCAGAAAGAGTACTGACTGTCCAAACTTCCTTTCCTATTATGGACCTTATGCCCTTACAGTGACTCCCTGTCAGGTGTGTTGAAGAGGAACCTGAGGCCTGGAGAGGAGAAATGACCACTGCTCCTCATAGTCAGTGAGAGCACAGATGCTGCTCTCAGAGGTCTGTGTCTCCTCCTCCCTGGGGCTGGCTGGCAAAGCACCCAGCACTTAACACACGTTCAGTCCACTCTGAGCCACACTGAGCCCCTGGCACGACTTCCCTGTGGGTCTCCCCTGATGCTCCCATGCAGCCTCTGGTGCCCAGCTGCCTAGGGTTCTTGGGCTTCTACCTTCTCTTCTGTCAGCCTGGGAAGCCCGAGCCACAGAGCTCTGTTAAAAGCGGAAGTCACTTGGCCAAGGGTGACTGGCAAACCTAGTGCCCCATCCACATATTTACTTATTGTGCAAAGTGCCCTCAAGGCAGTCCAAATTGGCACAATTCAGGCCATGAGTGGAGCCCTCAGAGTAGAGGGAAGCAAAAGTCAGTTCTATCCTCTGGGAGGATCCAGGTCCAAAGGCTTAAGGGACCCTGAGGACAGAAATTGTGCAGTGCTAAATTAAAAACAAATCATGCTCTGGGGAGAGAACACAGGGGACGTGATTTAGCTTTTATGAGGCAGCCCGCAGACTAAAGCCATCGGTTGAGCTGGTAGGGCTGGTTCAAGCCCCAGTTCTGTCATTCTCCAGCCCGGTGGCCCTGGACACTTGTCTTCCTTGGCTTCATGGGTAAAAAAGAATAAGAACTTCCACTTCACCTCAGCAAGAGGAGCCAATGGGCACAACCTCTCAGAGAGGGAACACCGTCTGCATTTTTAAAACTTCCTGGGGCAAGTAGTCTGATGATGGGCCTTGCACGTTTGGGCAGAATTGGAAAAGCATTGCAGTGTTCTGTCAAGTCAGTCTTTTTCTGCCTCTGGAAACGGGCATTCTCTCTGGAAGATATGACTTGGTTGTCTCTTCTCCAAGGCTCCAGAAGGCTAGACATAGCAGAGGAGGTGGCCTTTTCTCAGTGGCTGATAAGCCTGGTCCCGTATCCAGGCAACCAGATGTCAGCCAAGGCATCAGAGCCTACTGTTTAGTTCTTTGGCTCTGAACGGAGTGGATGGGTAGTAGTAAGCTCCTGGGAGGCCCCCCCTTTTTCTTTAGTAGCTTCTGGAACCCCTCAGGTCTCACAGCCTGCAGCTGAACTAACAAGCCCCTGAGATCTGGGATCAGAGAGGGAGGAGGGGTGTTTACTTAGTAAATCACAGGTCAGGCCTGCCTGGCCTCAGCCCCTGGGGAAATGTGTGGAGGGGTTACTGATTACCAAGCCCTGCATCTTTGGGGCCTCAGTGCAAGTCACAGTCAGCCTCACTCACCACCTGCTCACCCTCCAAGCCATAGCCTTCAAACTGCCCTCCCAGGTGTCCCTGCAGGCTGGACTGACTGCTCCTAATGCTTTGGGGCCACAAATGGCCCTGGGTCTAGCGGCCCCTCTCCTGGCTGCCCCCAGGGCTCACCACCTCTCCAGCACAGCTGAGAGCAGAGCCGGAGATACTCCTGAGCAGAATCTGAGTCCAGAGTACAGTGGGTCCTGAGCAATCCTGTCCCCACGGCTGTGCACAGACCTCAAACTAGGCGCCAGGGGCTGGCTCCAAAGCCCGCGACGGCCAGCCCCAGTGCCCACAAGTGCAGTAAACTGCATGCAGAGGAACATACACATTCAACTCCCCCCCCCCAACCAATACAGAACGGAACCGCACCCCCGAGGGGTCCAATCTGCAGACTGTCTATGCTGTTCCCCACCACACCGGGGCCCCAGTCCCGCAGCCTCGTCTCCACCTAGGGAGCTCGCTAAGCCCCGCCCAAAGCACTGTGGCGCAGAGGGGGTGCTGGCCTGGGAGCCAGGAGCTAGCCTGGCTGTTACCTGGGGCCTGCCACGGCCCTCTCCCAGCCTCAGCTTCTGGGGCACCACCCTGGGTGGGAGCGGGGCGGAGACGCCGATTTTCTGAACCCCGCGCACGCTAGTCTTCGAGGGGCTCGGAGGAACCCTCCCCAACCCCGCCCTGCCCTTGCGGCCCACAGGCCCTGGAACCCCGTGCCAACCCTCTTCCTCTCCTGGGGCCCCCACCGCGCGCGGGTTCCTAACGCGGTTGCCCCGATCGCGGCGCTGCGGGCTCCCTCCTCACCATGTCGGAGAGCAGTGCAGACGCCGGCAAGCAGCAGGTGGCAGCGGAGAGGGCGAGCTCTGCATGGTGCACTGGGCGGCTGTGGGGCGGGGTCGCGCTCGGGCAGCCCCGGGGCGTGGAGCGCTGCAGGGGAGGGGCCGCCACTGGTAATCATTAACTGGCCAGCCGCGCTCCGCAGGCTAGGCCTCAGCTCCCTTCCAGCACTTTCCTCGGTGCCCTTGTTATGGAGAGCTCAGGGGTTAAGTACGCGGGATCCAAATGCAGACATGCGTTTGAATCGTGCACTGCCACCTAGCATAAGCTGTGTGACCTGGCCGGAAAGTATCTTTTTCTTTTTTAAAAAAGGTATTGATTTCCAATAGACTACACGCACTTAAAGGGTAGAGTTTGATGCGTTTTGACATATGCAACATATGTTCCTGTGCAACCATTACCATGATCTAAATCATGAAAATATCCCTCAATACTGTTTTCTCTTCCCTTCTCAGACAATCATTGATCTGTCTCCCTTCAGGATAGATTAGATTGCATTTTTTAGAATGTATATGCAAATCATACAGTATATACTCCTTGTGTCTGGTTTCTTTCACTCACATAATTACTTTTGAGATCCACCTATGTAGTTGCATACATCAATCTTTTTTTAAAAATTGTATGGCTAGGTAAAACTTATAGTATTACATTGTATTGGATATTACAATACACATCACAATTTGTTTATTCAGTTGATGATACACATTTGGGTTGTTTCCAGCTTTTAAGCTGCTATGAACTTCCACATACAAGTCTTTGTATGGATGGATGCTTTCATTTTTCTTGGGTAAATAAATACCTAGGAGTAGAATGGCTAGGTCTCATAGTAGATGTGTGTTTATAGCTTCATAGGAAACTGCTGAAGTGGTGGTACCACTGTATTCTATCCCCACCAGCCTTGTATGGGAGTTCCAGTTATTCATTCCCCTCACAGACACGCCATACTTGGTATGGTCATTTCAGCCGTTCTCGTTGGGCATAGTGGTAAATCATTGTGGTTTTAATTTGAATTTTCTTAATCACTAATGATATTGAACACTTTTTCGTGTGTTTATTTGCTATTGGTATATCTTTGGTAAATTGCCTGTTCAAATTTCCTGCCCATTTTTTAAAATATTAAGAACTTGTTTTCTTATTGGGTTCTGAGAGTTCTCTATTTAGGATACAAGCACATTATCAGATACAGACACTCCTTATTGAACGACCTACCTATTTAAGGACTGCTGGGACTTATGACCAGGTCTCCAGTGTACGGAAGCCCCTTTTGCAGTCTGAGTCTCCAGAAGCCCTTTTCTCAGTCTTTGTCTCGTTCCCGTGGTCAGTTAGTATTTACTACACGAAGTGTTTGCAATCACATAAACTATGTATTTCATTTATAACTGTGGTGACATGTGATATCTATTGAAAAATACATACCCTGTGGTGCCCTGACAGCATCACAAGACACCCGCCTTTAAGGCCCTCACTCACCCAGCAATTCACTTAACAACCTAGCCTACAAATGGAACTCGGTTAAGTAAAGAGTGTGCCTTATATGATTTGCAGATATTTTCTTGGCATTCTCAGTGTCTTTCAAAGGACAACTGTTCTTAATTTTGATGAAATTCAATTTATCAAATGTTTCTTTCATGGATTGTTATTTTGTTGTAACCAAGAAATCTTTGCCTGACCCAAAGTCACAAAGATTTTCCTTTTATGCTTTTTCTTATTTTTTCTCCTATATTTTATAGTTTTTGGTTTTACATTTAGATCTATGATCCATTTTTAGTTAATTTTTAACATGTTTTGAGTTATGGATCCAAATGAGCTTTTTGCATATGACTATTAAATTGTTCTTTTCTCTACTGAATTGCCCTTCTGCCTTCATTTTTAAAAAATCAATGCTCCATAGATGTATGGGTTTATTTGTGAATTCTCCATTCTGTTTCATTGCTTTACTTGTCCATCTTGATGTCTTGATTACTGTACCTTTATAAAGCTGAAAGTCAGATAATGTAAGACCTCTAACATAAAAAAAAAACAAAAAAACATTTTTTGTATTAGCCTTTATCCCTATACTCCATGTTTATTTCTCTCTTCCCAACAGTGACCTTTCTAATGTGTTAATACGTGCTCTTTTGTTTATACACGGTCTTGCAAAAATGTGTGTTGTTGTTTCATCTCTGTATTTTTTATAAATGACACTGTATGCCATATCTTATTCTGTTTCTTTCAAAACACAAGTTACTAGACAATTAATATTCATCCATGTTGCTATAGGTAGCCTTAATCTGTAGCTTCTAACTGTTGCTTGGTATTCCATAGTGACAATCCACCGTGACTTATTTTTCTCCTAGTGATGGCACTAAGGTTGCTTTCAACTCCCCAGTGCACTACCATCACTACCACCCCAAGCACATGAGTGTAACACACACACACACATGCCTGTGGCAGGACAACAAAGTGATACTACAGTGAACATCTCATTCACAAGCTCCTGGCCTGTGGGAAGTTTCATAGACCACTGTAATGTATGCATATCCTACACGTGCAGCAATTCCTCTGTGGCTATGTGTCCCCAGATAGTTCTGTCCTCATCTTACGTGCAATGTCTGAGAGTTCCTATTTTCCTCACACATATGCACTCTGACTTGGCATTATATAGCTTTTAAATTTTGCCAAGTTAATAGATACAAAATGATAGCTCAGTTTTACTGTGTATTTTGCTGAGTACTCATGATTCTGAGCCCCTTTTCATATGCTTCCTAGCACTTGGGACTTAATGTTTGCAAATTGTTTTGTAATATCCTTGGCAAAAATTTTTAGAATTTACAATGCTCCTTTTTACTTGATTTGCAGGACTTTACATATTAATTGCTTATCAGTTTTATTTATTGCAAATATCTCTTTCCATTCAGCCATCTGTAGACTAACTTCTTTCATGATGTCCTTTGTTGGCAGAAATCTTATATTTTGGTGTAATAAGATTTATATTTTTTCTCTATTTTATAATTTAGTGTTGTTAAAGATTTATTTGATAAGTCCCTCTTACTCCTGCCACAAAAATATTCTCCCTTTCCTTCTGTTACCTTTATAGTTAATTTAAGACCCAAATGTGAAAAGTTCCCTTCTGTATGCAGTGTTAGGCAAGATGTTAGTCTCCAAAGATGGTCCTCCAGTGATCCTTGACTCCCAGTGCTCACCTTATGGCTTCTGCTACTCATCTGCCAGCTGAGGAAGGGGCTTCTTGGAGAACGTGACCCAGCACACACCAGGTAACCTACCGAACCATGTGAAATAGTACACTTTATTTTACACCACTACATTTTGAGGTGGTTTGTTATGCAGCAATAGATAATAGGACAAACAGATTCCTAATCAAAATTGGCACCTGGAAGTGGAGTGTTAAGACCAACCAATGACAGTTCAGTAGACTTGCAGTTAACCAGCACCCATGCTGGATACATGTATTCTTTCTTCAATTTTTGTGCCGGTTGCTAGAGTTCTGCTTAACGAAGAGTCTACTGTGTTAGCTTGTGAACGGTGGTGGCTAGAAGGTGGAAGGCAGGTTAAAACGCAGAAATATTTTGCTTCAGTCCAGGGTGTAGGAATCTGCATGCAGAGTGTTGCTCCCACAGTAACAATGAAAAAAGCCTGGATATGCCACAAAATTACCACCTTTCTTCAGCTTGCCAAGGCGCTGAGGTCACAGGACCACCAAGTAGCCTGAGTTAGGGGAGGCAGGCCTTGGGGGTTCAGACTGGTTCACCTGCACCAGCCTCCCTAAGGGTAGGTAAGAAGAAATCAGCTAAAAAGGTTAACAAATGGTTGGAAGCCAGGTGTTCGCTGGCACCTGAGTCTGGAATGGCAGGAGAGTTTGCACACACCAACGGCTTTTATTTATGGGCCTCCACTAGGTGCTCAGGAGGACAAGTGGGGGAAGGGGGAGAGACAGGCGGAGATCCCCTCAGCCTGGAAGGGGTAGGAGGGGATTGGCTGCTGCTGCTGGTGGAAAAGTACCAGACCCTGCTTTCCCCTCCCGACGCTGTCTCAAAGGAGCCAAAGCCCCAAGTCAGTAGGAGAGGGACAACAATTCCTGTCTCTCCCAGAGTCCAGATCCAGACCCAGGGTAGCTCCATTTCCGGTGGGAGAGACAATGTCCTTGTGCCCTGGGGGAGGTGTGGGAACCAGTGCTGTGTCGGGGATCCTATGCCGGTACCATGAGAGGTCCGCCACCTCTGGGAAAGTCCCGCACAGGACCTGCCACGGGGTGGGGGAGGGGGAGGGGGAGGGGGCGGGAACACTGGGAAAGCTCCAGTGCTCAGGACGACACAGAGCCCTGGAACCACCTGGAACCAAGCACTCAGCTGCAGCAATAGCAGTCTTTCTACCAGCGGAGAAAGGCAAGAGTGCAGAGGGACTGGGGAAAATGCCGCCGCCACCTGCTAATACCTGCGCTGAGGGTGTGGGGTACCAGGAACTCCCATACATTGCTGCTAGAAACAATGGTTCAGCCCCTTTGGAATACGATTTGGCAATTTCCTATGAAGTTAAAAATACTCTTCTCTTATGAATCAGCCGTCCCACTGCAAGAACATGAAAGCAAGTCCCCCCACACAGCCGTGTGCAAGTGTGTATGGCAGCTGTATTTGGAAATAATCCAAATACCCGTCAACAGTTGAGTGAATAAACAAAGGTGGCCATTCAGACACTGGACTACTACTCAGCAATAGAGAGGAACAAACTGCTGACTCGTGCAACAACGTGGATGCATCTCAAAAGCATTAAGCTAAGTGATAAAAGCCACATCACAAACTTTTCAAAAATTAGCACAAAAAAAATAAATAAATAAAATGAAGTTCTCTGCTTACAAATATTACACATCTGATGACTGGAAGAGTAAATGCTGGTTCTTTACACCTCGAGCCTTGTTTCTCCTCTATTACCTGCTTGCTTCTCTGCGGAAGGCCACGGGACACATTCAAAACACTTACAGCTTCTGGCCCTGCACCTTTCTGTCACCACTCTGGGGGACGCAGTTCAGTGGGAGGCGGAATTGCACGTGGAAGGCATTCCTATAACCACAGTGGTTAGTAATAACTAACCTAGACATGGCTGTGACTGGGACACCTTCGTGCATCCCTAAAGCTAAATTAAGTATCTACTCAACTTGCCCTTAGTCTGATCCCCAAACATGCCCAACAATTTATTCGAACACAGCATGGGTGTGACTCAGGGAAAGCGGGAGTGACAGAAGACCAGGGGCTTAACCTACTGCTGGCCAGGGAACTGTTTCTGCAAATGCATTCAGTTCACACCATTCCTTATGTGGTCTCTTCCCTCACTACTTCATTTCCTTGCTTTCCCTTGATCCTGAAGGCTGAAAAATGGCACCTCTGAATCCCCCATGGTGTCTGGCATTCTGCCCTGTATTTAATACCCTCTAGTAGATGCTTCCTAATTCCGTGTACGGTTTTATTTATTTATTTAATATTTATTTATTTATTGCAGCTACTGAACACAATACGTACAGTGGTACCATGGCACTTGTTGTTCATTGGTTTGGGAGGCATGACGAGTACCAAACAAAAGATGAGTACTGGGACAAAATGTTTGCGTCAAGATGCGTCGAATACCAAATTCGGCGAGTTTCTAAGCAGTCGAGTACCAAGGTCTGACTGTATTATATTCAAGAAGTACTGTCTAACAGTGAGAACTCTGAGACTTAAATTTATGTGGTACTATTATTTTTTTTTTCCAGATCCTAGGCTAAGGCTCTAAAAAGTAAAAAAGAAAACAAAACCAAAAACCCCATCTTTTACTGAATTATAGAAAGAACACATGCTCATAATAGCTCAGGGTTGGGCATGAAAGGTTAAAAATACCACCTTTCTCACTCAGAGTCGCCACACAGGCAACCACAGGAACTGGGGACAGGGCTATGCTGAGGTTCTGCTCCTCCACTGGCCTGAGATCTTAAGCAAGTAACTTAACCTTTGGAGCCTCAGTTTCCTCCGCTATAAAATGGGGATGATAATAGTTGCCTTGTAGGGTTTTTGTGACTATGAGATGAGATGTTCCATGTTAAGTGCCTGGGAGAGTTCCCATGTCTCTATTGCCTTCTAAACTTGACAGTTGGTGAAAAGTGTTCAGATTATGAATTTCTCTGGACTTTACTTGTGGGCATCATGTGAGATACTGCAACAACAACACTTAATTTATTTTTCAGGTGGATAAACAGTCATCTCCTACGATTTTGAGTCATCTCCCACCCCCACACTTCAGGTCACCTGCACACAGTTTCTCTTCCCACCGAGGCCTCCCTCTGCCCACAGAAGGAGCTCAGTGCCAGGTAGCCAGCAAGGGAGGGGAAGTGAATACTCCACACCCAGCCAGTGGGGCCGGCCTTAGTGGGTAAGCACCTGCCGCCCTGCCCCTCCTGGAGGGGTTCTGCAGTGTTCTACCGTCTTCCAGGGGCTCCCACCGGGATCAGCTGCGATGCCCTAGGCCGGGGGTGGCGAAACTATGGCACACGTGCCCAAAGTGGCATGCGGAGCAATTATTTCAGCACGCGGAGCTGTGAATACCATTTAAAAAATTATTGTTTATGCTCTTATAGACATAAAAATAATCGATACCTCTATCTCACTCGATGGGTTGGCACAAGAGTCGAGCAAGTATACTCTTATTTCATAAACTTTGGCACTCAATCGCCAAAAGGTTCGCCACCCCTGCTCCTAGGCCATGGCCTGCTCACTAACACATATTCTTGCCTTTCCTCCCCCTAACCTGTCTATCTTCTTTTCTCTTTCTTAATTCAAGCTGGCCCCTTTCTTGTTGATTTGTGGAATTATAGCCCCTCGTTTATTATATCTGTTGTCAACATTTTCTTTGAATGTCATTTGCCTTTAAGCTTAGTAACGTGGAGAAGCGTTGGATTTTTAGGTGGACCGATAGGTCTGCCTTTTCCTTTAGGGTTCCTGGACTCCGTATCTTGCTGAGAAGGGACTCACTCCTTCACCCCAAGATGAACAAATATCGGTGTCTGTTGCCTTCTAATATTGTGACAGTTGTTAACAAATGTTCAGACTATTAATCTCTCTGGAATTTACTTTTGAACATCATATACAACACTACCACTTATTTTATTCTGCAAGTGCACAGACAACTCTCTCATAATATATTTTTTAATACCTTGACTAGTCTGTCTGTCCCCCACTGATGTGACTGCTACTTTCGTGTTATGCCAAGTTCCCATAATCCCCAGGGCTTGGTTTCTGGGTTTATTGTTCTGTCCCTTTGATCCATCAACTCCACCTTGTTTTAATCACTCTAGCTTTATAGTGTGTTTTGATATCTGGTAGGTCAAGTCTCATCTCATTTTTCTTCTTTTTCAAAACGTTCTTGGCTATTCTTGCTTGTTTACTCTTTCAGATGAGCTTTGAAATCAGCTTGTCAAGCTCCATAAAAATCTCCTTAGGATTCTGATTGGGAACGCATTGAATTTATAGATTTAATTTGGGAAGAATTGACATCTTTGTATTAATGCGTCTTCCCAGCTTGGAGCATGATAGATCACTCCATTTATTCAAGGCTTTCTTTATGTCCTTCAGTAAAGCTTTATTGTTTTCCTTATATAGGACCTGGACGTTTCTCATTAGGTTGATTCTTGGGTATTTTATAGTCTGGGTTGGCCATTGTGAATGAAATCGTTTTCTCATCACATTTCTAAGTGGCCATTGCTGGGTGTCTGGGAGAGGTGTGAATTTTGTCTCCAGGCACACTGATGGACCCCCTTTTAGTTCTGATATTTTCCATGCATTAGAAGAACTTGGAATAAGCCATGCCTGCCCCCAGCCCCACGGGAAGGGACTCCCCAGCAGCAGCTTGCTGCATGGTCCCTGGGTGGCAGGAATTGAATGCATTGAGTCTTAGGGCTGCTGTCGGGCCTGCTGCACAGGGCAGAGCTCTGGACCAGGAGGGCCTTACAGTCCTTCCTATTCCAAACTCTTGCAAGTTCATAATTCTGGTTCCTGTATCTGTTTTCATAATAATCAAAGGCAAGTTCCCTTCTCTCCCTCCCCCTTTTCCTTCCCCATCTGCACTTGTTTAATTTCTACGGGTCAAGTGCCCGGAAAGGCAGGAGAAGAGATATTGAGATGATAGCTGCAGGTATAGATGCTTCACACTCTTGAGATGCAAGTAGTGTCACAAAACATTCTCACATTACACTAGAAGGTGGTGGAGACCCTCCTCCCCAAATGGCTGGAAGGACCATATGTATTCTGGGGGCTCCCCCTCTGCCCCACCTCCCAAGGCAGTTTGTGAACTCCAGGGACTGACACAGTCCCAAAGGAAGGCTTCCCCTCTCAGCGAGCCCCGAGTCCTGCTTCAGCTCCTGGCTGCTGTACTGCGTTCTCTGTCGGGTCCTGGGCCTTCTCTGACGGAGCGCCTTTCCCCCAGCAACCAAGGCTGCTCCCCCTGGGCCCTCCAAGCAGTTCTCCAAGGGCGCGCAGCCGCTAGCCAGAGGTGAACCCCTGAAGCTGGTCGCCTCGACCCCCTTCCCTGTTCCCCTCACTCCCACCCCGGGCTGCTGCTTCCTGCCTGCACTCCCAACGGAAATGGCTCTTCCCCACCTACCTCTCACAAAGGGACCATGATCACATAACAAGGGGGCAGTGGGTCTCAGTCAGGGTGCTGGTGACAGCAGCGATTTCTGCCCCCCCGGGGACGGTTGGTCTGTCACCATCACATCCCTGGGGCTCAGCTCAGTGCCAGGCTCAGACAGACACCTACGACACGTTGAATGAAACGAGGCCTGAAAGACAGCTAGGACCCACTCAAGGGCCCTGAGCACACGAGGAGGTGGCCCCTGGTTTTCAGGATGAGGTGTCTGTCCCCCGAGGTCCACCGAGTGCCTCCTGTCACAGGGCACTTACCCCCTCAAGTCCACTCCATTCTGGGTGGGCTCCAGCCATCTGCACAGAAGTTCTAGGAGGAGGGATGAGGGAAGGTCAGGCACAGTCAGCTGTCTGAGGGCCACATGTGACTAGCAGCTGCCATGGTGGACAGCGCAGGTCTAGAGATTAGAAACAGAAAATCCTAGTTTCTTCCTTAGAGGGACAAACACTGCTCTCTCCTCCTTTCTGATGAGCCAGCCTTCCTTCCCAGGGACCTAAGAGAGCTTTCGGCCCCGATGGTAGAACAGACACGAGTTCAGTCCTTCGCTGGCCTCCGCCACACCCACTCTAGTCTAGGGAAGGAGACAGGCACACCACCAGCAGCCTAAAAATAAAAGGCCTTTCAGAGTCAGCCTACATGCATTTATTTGAGATAAAAAAAGAGTCGCTATTGGGAATCACTGACTCAGACAGAAAACCAAATAGTGTTTGGGTTAGGAAACAAAAGTTAGGGTTATTTATGAAAATGGGAAGGGGATTGATGATGTAGATAGAAGAAAGCATTTCTACTGGGCAGGTGCACGAACAGTGATGCTAACTCTAAAGAACATTTTTAATGCTCAGTCTGGTAGTCACCAGTCAGGTGCTCATAATATCTGCTTTCTTGTTATTCTTGCAACAGTTCTTTGGGACACAGTGTTGCTTTAGGCCCAGTCCAAAGGTTATTATGTGCTGTTTTAATGTTCCAAAGGTTTGAGACGGGAAACCCCCCGCTCTATTTGTTATTATTATTTGTTTTATGCCACTAATGCAGGTGACAAGTGCTGTCACCGATGAATGTGGTTGGGCTGTAATAGGGTGACACACGGAACATGGTGGCCACAGGGAAGGGAGGTTTGTTATATGCTTTGCAGATTCACTAGCTGGCCAGAGACAGGGTGTGTGTGGGGGTGGGGGTGGGGGGTGGAGAGCAGAGCCGGAGCTGAGCAAAAGTCAAACGGCCTGTTCCTAAGACGAGCGCTCAGCGGGCTGCCATGGGAGCCTTGTCAGAGCTGGGCCTGCGGGGCTCGGAGAGGCAGATGGTGACAGGCTATGCATGTCTCTGTGGCAAGCGTCCCCCATGGATCCTAGTTCAGATCTCTGACCGGGGTGGGGGGCAGGGCGCAGAGGGATATGATGGATTTGGATGGGGGTGTGCTGGGAGGGATCCAGTTTTGTTTGCAGTTATCTCTGCAATGCTCCTTTTGACCAACAGGGGGCAGGGCAACGTCAGGAAACGGTACCGTTTGAACTGTAAGCAGCTGAAGCCCTGTGTTACATGAGACTTTGTAATACTCATTGGGTGTTTCCTGAGACTCCGGCTTGGTGCTGGGTCCTGGGTGCACCAAGTGGAGCCCCACCCCTTGCAGCCTGTGCCCCAGACCACATGGATGGTGGGGACTACAGGGGGCAGTGGTCAGTTCTGTCAGGGTAGAGGCCAAAGGGGGAGGAGGACCAGCTTCCTAGAGGAGAGGACTCTTCAGCTGAACCAAGAGGAGAAGCGGCCTTCTTGGCGACAGGTTTGTTTGCAAGATGTGCCATCCTGGGGGAACAGATCATGATGCCTGGAGTGACACTCACTGGAGTCCTGGGTCCTGAGCGTCAGGTATAAGGAGTAGGGTTGCCTGGACTGTGAGGGGTGTGGTGGGGCTGTGGGCACGCCTCTCAGAGGGCCCCGGGGTCAAGCTAAGGAGCCCCATCCTGGGGCAACGTCAAGGAGCAGACAGAAGTTCTGTAAAAAGAAAAAAAGAAATAAGGACACTTTTCATTGTGAAAATTTTCAAGTGCATTCCAAAGGATGTAGTATAATGAACCCTGATATACCCACCAACATTGATGCCCTTTCTGCAGCTTGTTCATCCATTGTTCCTCCACATTTGAAAACCATTTCACTCTAGAAGATGTTACACACACAAAAGCAGGGAGCTATGCAGTGAGCCTCATGGAACCACCACTCAGCTCAGGAGTGAACGACTTGCCAGGCTGGTGTCAGCTCTAGCCTGACCCCTTCCTCCCACCCTCAGATCATTTGGAAGCAAATCACAGTTTGTGAATAAATATTTTAAGATGTTGCTCTAAGAGTTAGGGACTTTTAAAAACAAAACAAAACATGTCACATTGCCATGACCACCACCTGAACAAAGTTAACACCGAGTCTTTGATTTCATTCCACACCCGGGCCTGAGAGGTTCTGAATCTCAGGAATGTCCAGGATCAGATTAGCATCTCAGAAGACCACCTTGGCAGAAGGCAGAGGAGGAAATGGAGGGTGCAGGGGCCTGGAGTAGGGGCGTCAGCCAGAAGAATTCTATGAGGATTTGGGAGAAAAGCAATCAGGACTTGAACTTGGCTAAGGCAAAGCTATGAAGGCAGGAGCAAAGTTTAGCCAGTGCCAGGCATGACACACACCTCACAAAGGTTCTGTGAAGGAGGCCTTGTTATGTACCTGTTTACAGGTGAGGAGGCTATGGCTCTGGGGCAGAATTGCTCAGAGAATCGCTACAAAGTCGTTGAGCTGGGATTCAGCTCAGGCCTCCCCCAAGCCCTGGCTCCTCCCCACGACCAGCACTGCCTCCCTGCAGCCCATGGCCACAGAATGGCGCTGAGGGCTCAGGCTCGGGGTGCACAGGGCGTGGCGGGAGCTGGCTGCTCTCCTGATTTCTGCTTTGCTGCCTCGGAGGCCCCAGGGTGCCCAGGGGGAGCGGAGGTGGTGGTGGTGGGTGCAGGGTTCTCTTTCCTGCCAGCACACCAAGGATTCCAACCAAGTCTCCCCCTTCCCTACCTTTCCTTTTCTGGTCCCCAACTGAGGTGCCACCCATGGGAGACCCAGCCCTCTCTCCCAGTGCAAGGCAGGGACCCGCCAGGTTCAAATGGAATGGCCGTCTCTGTTCTCTGTGTGAATGGGGAGAGCAAGCAAGGCGGGTGCCCAATGCCTAGGGTCCCTCCTAGAGGCAGAGGGCGCCATACTCAGGGCACCTCTCAGGCTGCATTCTGAGCTCAGAGTCAACCCTGGAGCTGACAGTCTCTTTGGCTGATTTTGTAATATGCCCTTAGGAAATGATGGAACTTCCCCCATCCTTCACATCCCTGCCGCCTACCCCACGGAATCTCCTGTGTGTGACAGAGCAGAGTGGGTGACGGGTGGCTGGCCAGTGCTCTTGGTTACTGATGTCTCGATGGAGCAGCCCCCGTCCAGGGCAGCAGGCATGGGGAGGGTTTGCCGTTGGGGCCCGTGGGCACACAGACTTCCTGCGTCTTCAAATGACAGATCAGGAGCCAGGCATGGGTGGGGTGCTTCTGGGCTGGGAGCCCGCGAGCCCAGTCTGGGTGATGTGGTGAGGGTCTTGGGCCCTTTTGGAGCCTCGGTTTCTCCAGCTGTAAAAGGAGGTGGCAGTACCTGTCTAATGGCGTGGCTGCGAGTCTCAGGGACATCCTCTCTGCGAACTCATCGGCACATCTGAAGTGCTGTCCCCAGGGATGAGGGGCTCCCGGCTAGCTTTATCCCCTATTGCTTCTGGGCTTTTCCACTGAGATCAAATCTGTTGTTCCTGTTCTCCCCAAAATCAGCAAAGGAGAGGGGCATGGGGCCCCACCCACCCGAAGACCCTACAGCTGCCCTCTGGGGCTGCAGCCCTGTGTGAAAGGGCAGGCTTCTCAGGAGGAGGCCTTGGGGTCCCCTGCCCCTCCCATTCATTCCCTCTCCTTATCTTTCTCAATAATTCATCACACTTTCCTGCCAGCCCTGCCCATTTAACAGCTCCCTGTAGCCCCAGCCCTGCCGGCCTCCCCTGCTTCCCAGGTGAGCCCATCTGTCTTCATTAACGGGGGTCTGTGCTGCCAGCTCCGTCTAGAGCTGAGGCCGGGAAGGAGCCAGCCCACCCATCTGAGCCTCCGCGGCCTGGGAGCCCTGAGCTGGAGCTCTGAGACCAGTAACTTTGAAGGAAGATGAATATGGTCCAGTTGGTGTCTCTCTGTGGCCTGGTGACCTGGGAAGCTCGGGTAATCAATGATTATTGATATCTGATTTAGGAGCTTTGGTTGTGGCCAACCCAGGGCCAGAAGAGGCATTAGGGTAGTCCTTTATTAAGTAGATGTGGAGACAGATGGCCAAAGGGTGAGGGACTTGCCCAAGGTCACTGCCAGCCGGGGCACACGACGTCCTCCCTTCTACAGTAGGTCCCTTAGACATGCAGGGAGCTGGACAGGGTTGCTCCTCCCCCACCCCTTCCCTGGAGGTCCTGGAGGGGCTCCGGTTGGACCCTGCCGCAGACCTCAGGCTCTTAGAGACCTCAGCAACCTCAGAACTAGAGGGAGCCTTAGGGCTCACCTGGCCCAGCCCCATCCTCGTGTGGCAACTGCTGGAGTGGAGGGATGGGAGGGAAGCCGCCTGCCCTGTCATGAAGGAGCTCCTCTGGGCCACTCTGTCCCTTCTTCAGTACCATCAGTACCACCCATGGGCCAAGGGAGGGAGACAGCGACCCCAGCTGCTCCTGGCTCAGTCCCCTCCCCTCGCCCGGCAGGAAGAGCTAACAGGACAGGGTCTTTCTCCTCCTGTAGCTGCTAGGCCCACCTCAGCGCTCCAGGTCCACAGCTCAGCTGCGGTGGGTGGGGTGGTGGCTGCCCTACTTAGAGCACTGGATGGGGAGTCCAGAGACCGGGATTTGAGTTCTCTCTCTGCTCATCACTGGATGATCTTGAGTAAGTCACTTTACTTCTCTGAGAATCTGTGTCCTTGCCTGCACAATAGTAGTAATTCCATCAGGCCTGTTTTGATCAAATGGGGTCATATCTAAAAGAAAACACTGGACAATTGTAAGGAGCGGGCCTGCCCTGTGACGACCAGAGAGAGGCCAAAAGAATCAGCAAGTGTCCAGAATGTACGTGGGTCTTTCCTGGGCCCCAGAAGACCGTGACTACTGACTCAAGCTTTGTTGCTGATGTGCTGTGTGGCCATGGGCAAGTGGCCTAACCTCTCTGTGCCTTATAAAGACACGGAGATAAATGCTTCTCCATGCTATGGTATTGACCTCCTGGCAATAAAGGGAAGCTCAGTGTAAAAGAGCTTTAAGATCCTTGGAAGAAACGCCATCTATAAATGTAAGAGATTATTAACAACATCTAATAATCCTGCTGTCTGCTAACTAAAGTAATGACGCCCTAAAGTCGGGCAGAGAAACCAGCACTGACAGCACCTTGCTGGTCTCCCTCTCAGGCTCTGAGGGCTAATAACCCTGTGTTTGTGAAGATGAGGCTCAGTCTCTGCGAACCACCCACTAATTAGTCCCTCCATGGGCGTGCCCAGCAGGTAGGCAGGAAGGACATGGGGTGATGAGAGAGCTGAGGCTCTGAGAAGGGGGGTCTACCTGGCCACCCAGCCGGTTTGGGGCGGGGCTGGGCTGGGAACAGAAAGCTCTCCTGGTTCTCAGCACCTACTTCTGTGCTCTTGTGAGCAGGTGGGCAGGTAGTTTGCCCTCTCTGAGCCTCAGTTTCCCCACCAGAGCTGCCAGTGCAGGAAGGTGGTGCAGCATCATGGGAAGTGTGTCCAGATCACCGCTGACTCGCTCAGCCCCGCTTCCCTCCTGCCCTTCTTGATGCTGGGTGCTGGCACCGAGAGGGCACTCAGTGGGCCCCTGTGTCTTTCATCCCGGGCCTGGGAAATCCCAAGGGCAGCCCCTCTGTGCTCAAGTGCCCTTGCTGGTGCCCAAGAGTCAGTGGTCCTTGGGGACTCCGAGCCTCAGTTTCCTCATCTGTACTGTGTGCTTGTATTATAATTCCCACCCTGCCAGCTCTGGGTGCCCAGAGCCCAGGCTCTGTGAGCCAGCTGAGCACTGCCTGGGTGGGGGTTATGTTCTGGACACCCTCCCAGGCCCGTCTGGGGTGAAGAATGGCCCTCAGCCTCGTCACTGCCCGGGGGGTGGGCTGGGGGAGATGCCACAGCCTCAGTGCTGTCCCTGTGGTCCTTGCGGAGGCCTGCGGGGATTTCCTCCCTCTCTTTAGAGGACCGCTCTCATTCTGTCTCCCTTGCAGCACACCACCTATTTTTAACATTGGTGTTGGGGGAGGGGAGGACGAGTGCCTGGTGATGGTGTTTCCTTTCTCCTTTTCCTGGGAGGCATTTATTTCTTTGGCGCTCCTCTGGGGCATCACTAGTCTATTCTGCCCTCCCTGTGGCTCTCCTGCCCCACCCTCTTGCCTCCCCTGCTCCTCTCACTTGCTCCTGCCTCCCGCTCTCTGTCCTTGTCCCCCACTTTCCTGCCCACTCCTAGGTGCCCATCCCCATCCCTGTCCCGGACAGTTTCACTTTGGAGGTAGTGCTCATGCTTGACCACTGGTGGTTAATCTAGTGGACCCGCTGAGGCCGCAGCAGTCACAGTGACCATTCCTTTTTCCTGGAAACCTCATATTTTCTTTGTGTCTGAGACTTGGACCTCTTCTGGGTCTTCCAGACAAGGCTTTGTGGGTGCCATTTCACCCCTCCCTTCAACAGTGGGGTAAGCCCATGACATAGGTGGTTCTGGGGTGCTGGCCCAGCACCCTGCCACCTTCTTCAGCTACCAACACATGGATCTTCCCACCCACCCACCTCTCCTCAGGCCCCGTTGTTTGCATGGGGCCAACCCACCTCCTGGCTTCAGAGATGAGCAGTGGGAGCCCATCCGGGGAATGGAAAAG